>AWOL01S0012996.1:18373-47479 GCA_000715115.1 Nicotiana otophora | reverse complement strand
AGAGAAAATACACCTCCTATCCATCGTGATCCGGGCTAATGAATGCATAGTTGTGCTTAAAGAAGAAGGGCCAAGTTGTATATGGTTTCGTGGCATTGCTTGATTGGTCATGAAAAGTGTATATTTTAAAGTTAAGTGTAGTGTATTAAAGTACTTAGGAGGGTTAGTCAATATACCCAAAATATATCCTACCCGTCCCTTGGCCTATATTACAACCCGTAAAGACCTAATTGATCTTAGACTATGCGAGCTTAGATTAGTAGAGATATACACTACGGGCAAGCCTATGGTACAACCATGGAGTGCATATGAATTTTCCTGTGAGAGTGAGGGGTTCTTTGTTCATATATGTGATGTTCTTAAATTATATTCGAATGCGTATTTGAATGTATAGACGAAATACCCTCTTATTCTTTGGTGAGGCACATGAGTCCATGACAGATAGGTGACGTTATTAAACATCTCTTGTTGGGTGAGTGCACGTGTTGAGAGTGCTTATTGGCGATGAGTCGGTCTTTGAGGTTGGGTAGTTATGGGCAGGTTGTTTGAGTGTTTGTAATTGGTCACTAATATTCCGGCATGTGAAAGTTCGAAAATGTATGAATGCGTATGCAATGGCTTAATTGTTGGTATCAACCATGATCATAGGTATGGTGTGTTGAATTTTCAAATGTTCCTCCATTGTATGATGTCTTGCATGCATTGTTTGGTTAGCAGGGTTTTAGGTTGCTCGAGGACGAGCAAGATCTTAAGTGTGGGGTGGTGATGTTAGGCTTAAAATCCATATTTTCGCATGTAATTTGCCTTATATTATACCTCAATTTTTGTTAACTTTGGTGTAAATATTTGTGATTCGAGCGTAATAATGGTGTTTATATGTGTAGGAGTCAATTTAAAGTGATTTGGCAAGCTTGCATGCAAAGTAAAGTAAAAAATAGAAGAATGTGGAGGGAGTATGAGTTTGGTGCCCAGGTTGGTGCGAGGCACCAACCAAAACGCCAAAGGCGGAATGTGGAAAATTTCGGTGTCCTGATTGGCGCCAGGCGCCAAGCGAGACGGCTAGGACGGGTTTCAACCTACACGCCCCAACATGTATAAAAGGGGTCCTAAACCTATCTTTTAGGGAGGGACGATTAGAGAGGCAAAGGTAGCCGCCACTCTTGAGGGAGAGCCTCCACTCTTGAGGAAGAGAACACTTTGGGGAGGCAAGAACATCGTAGGAGCAAGGAAAAGGATTCAACTTCAAGTTTTTCCCTCTTTCATCCTCTATTTCCATTATCGGTTATGAATTCTAGTATTGTATTTTTGCATACTATTATGAATAGCTAATTTGTTATCTAGAGTTTTGATAGAACCTTTTGTAGGATAAATTCTTCTTATATTTTTATATAATTGAGTTGTTGGATTCCTCTACTTGTTCAACTATATTTTCATTTTTGTTAATTGAAAAGCTCTCATGTAACGACCCAGCCGGTCGTTTTGAGAGTTAGAGCCCCGAACCCTTATTAACTGCTTTTCCCATATCTATTTCTGCTATTGTGACTTGCCGGGATGATTGATTTTGAGTTTCGGATTATTTTGGGATACTGAGTCCCTAAATGAGAGCTTAAGTCTTAGAATTTGGACCGTAGTCGGAACTATATGAAGACGGTTCTGGAATGGAATTTTGTCGATTCCGTCGATTCTGTTAGCTCCATTGGGTGATTGTGGGCTTAGGGGCGAGTTCAGAATGTGTTTTGGGGGCCCGTAGCTCATTTAGGCTTGAAATGGCAAAAGTCGAAATTTTGGAGTTTTGGACCAGTAGTGGAAATTTGATATCGGGGTCGGAATCTAATTCCGAAAGTTGGAGTAGGTCCGTAGTGTTGAATATGACTCGTGTGCAAAATTTGGGGTCAATCGGACGTGGTTTGGTCGATTTCGGCATCGGTTGTAGAATGTTGAAGTTTCAAGTTCTTAAGATTTGAATTGGAGGGTGATTCGCAATTTTTAGCATTGTTTGATGTGATTTGAGGACTCGACTAAGTTCGTATGGTGTTTTAGCATTGGTCAGTATGTTTGATTGGGGTCCTGGAGACCTCGGGCGTGTTTCGGATGCTCAAAGGGTCATTTCTGGACTTAAGGAGTTGGCAGTTTTTGCTGGTGTTCTGCAGCTGGTTTCCTTCATCGCGATCGCGTGAGAAGGCTCGTGATCGCGTAGAGTAATTGGGAGACCATCTGGGTTATCTCTTCGTGTTCGCTAAGAATGGTATGTGATCGCGTAGGTTCGTCAGGTTATGCATCGCGAACGCGTGGGCTAGGCCGCGTTCGCGAAGAAGAAATAAGGCAGCAGTGGAATTGTGTGTTGTTCTTCGCGATCGCATGAGGTCAGTCGCAATCGCGTAAGTATGAGGAGCTATTTCATCGCGTTCGCATGGAGAGTTACGCTTTCGCGTAGAGTGAAATAATGGGGCAGCGAAGTTGTTCTTCGCGATCGCGAGGGTGTTTCCGCGATCGCGATTAAGGAATCACTGGGCAATGTTAAAGTCTCCAAAAACGGGGTTTTGCCATTTTTATCAAAAATTTGAGTTGGAAGCTCAGATTTTGGATGAGGTGTTGAGGGATTTTTAGAGATATTGATTGGGTAACTCCTTTATGGTTATATTCCACTAATCTATTGTTGATTTCATCATTTAATTTCGGATTTTGGGGTTGAAATTGGGAAATATTTGGAAGAACTTCTTCAACAAAGATTTGGAGTTTTGAAATGGGATTTGTGGTCGGATTTGAGTAATTTTTATATGGTTAGACTCGTGAGTGAATGGGTGTTCGTATTTTGTGACTTTTACCCGATTCCGAGATGTGGGTCCCACGAGTGATTTTTGAGTTAATTTCTGAATTTTTGTTTAAGTGTTGATTTCATTAATTAGATGAGTCTATTATGGTTGTATTTATGATATATAATTTCTTTTGGCTAGATTTGGGACATTCGGAGCCGGATATTCGTGGGAAAGGCATTGTAACTGATTGACTGAGCTTGGTTCGAGGTAAGTCGCTTGCCTAACTTTGTGTGGGGAAAGTCCCCTTAAGATTTGGAACTATTGTGATATGTGAGCGCCGTGTACATGAGGTGACGAGTACGTACACAGGCTAGTTGTGCAAAAACCTGATTTTTCTTACCGAGCAGCAACCTGTTTTCCTTTTATTTTGAGTTATACCATTTTCATAAGTATTAATCTATTTTTATTCTTAATTGAGTTATTCTAATATGTGTAGCTATCCTGTTTAGTCTAATACAGCATGTCTACGTATCTTAATTGCTTATGTGAACTCTGTACAGTATGCTTAGTGAATTTTCTGCTTTTTCCTTGACTGGTACTTAGTTGTCCGACAACAAATCAATGCCAAAATCAATATCTCTGTCGGGCGGCATGCCCGGAAGTTCAGTTGGTAACACATCTGGAAAGTCCCTCACTACTAGAACTAACTCAACTGTAGGGGTATCAATCCCGGCATCTCTCATATAAGCTAGATACGCATCATACCCCTTCCCAACCATTCGTTGAGCTTTAAGAAATAAAGTAACTCTGTTGGGAGTATACTCTAAGGTACCTCTCCACTCTAATCACGGAAATCCTGGCATAGCCAGCGTCACGGTCTTAGCGTGACAATCAGGAATAGCATAATGGGGCGATAACCAGTCCATGCCCAAGATAACATCATCTCATCCCATCTCTATTCCTCCATACTGTATGGCTCCTCCTGAGTTGAAGGAGTTGAAGGAGCAGCTACAGGAATTGCTTGATAAGGGCTTCATTCAGCCCAATGTGTCACCTTGGGGTGCTCCTGTCTTATTTGTGAAGAAGAAGGATGGTTCTATGCAGATGTGTATTGATTACTGCCAGTTGAACAAAGTCACAGTGAAGAACAGGTATCCATTGTCTCATATTGATGACTTATTGGATCAGTTACAGGGTGCCAGAGTATTTTCCAAGATTGATTTACATTTCGGCTATCATCAGTTGAAGATTCAGGAGCCAGATATCCTGAAGACTGCCTTCCGGACTCGGTATGGTCACTATGAGTTTCTTGTTATGTCTTTTGGGCTGACCAATGCCCCAGCAGCTTTTATGCACTTGACGCACAGTGTGTTCTGGCCTTATCTTAACTCATTCTTCATTGCGTTTATTGACAACATTATGGTGTACTCTCAGACTCGAGAATATATTGAGCAGTACCTGAGGACTGCACTTCAGACCTTGAGAGAAAAGAAGTTATATGCAAAAATTTTAAAGTGTGAGTTTTGGCTAGACTCAGTGGCATTCTTGGGTCATATAGTATCGAGTGAGGGGATCCAGGTGGATCCGAGAAGATTGAAGCAGTGCAGAGTTGGCCCAGACCGTCCTCAGCTACAGAGATCCGGAGTTTTCTTGGTTTTGCGGTGTATTACCATCACTTTGTAGAGGGATTCTCATCTATTGCAGCACTTGTGACCAGGCTGACCCAGAAGGGTGCTCCGTTCAGGTGGACAGAGGAATGTGAGAAGAGATTTCAGAAGCTCAAGACAGCTTTGACTACGGCCCCAGTATTGGTATTGCCTACAAGTTCGGGGTCTTATACTGTATATTATGATACATTGCGGATTGGTCTCGGTGCGGTGTTGATGCAGGATGGTAGGCTGATTGCCTACGCGTCAGACAGCTGAAGATGCATGAAAAGCACTATCGTGTCCACGACCTTGAGTTAGCAGTTATTGTTCATGCCTTGAAGATTTGACAGCATTATTTGTACGGTGTTCCTTATGAGATTTACATCGATCACTGGAGTTTGCAGTATCTGTTCAACCAGAAGGATCTTAATTTGCGTCAGAGGAGGTGGTTGGAGCTACTTAAGGATTATGATATCACTATTTTGTACCACCCTGGGAAGGCCAGTGTGGTGGCCGATGCTTTGAGTCACCAGGCAGAGAGTTTGGGGAGCTTAGCATATCTACCAGCAGCAGAGAGGCCCATGATGTTGGATGTTCATGCCTTAGCCAGCTAGTTTGTGAGATTGGATATTTCTGAGTCGAGTCGAATATTGGCTTGTGTGGTATCTCGGTCTTCCCTTTATGATCGTATCAGGGAGTGTCAGTATGATGACCCCTATCTGCTCGTCCTTAAGGACACGGTCCAGCACGGTGATGCTAAGGAGGTCACTATTGGAGATGATGGTGCATTGAGTATGCAGGGCAGGCTATGTGTGCCCAATGTAGATGGTTTGCGTGAGTTGATTCTTCAGGAGGCTCACATCTAACAGTACTAGGTGCCGCGAAGATATATCAGGACCTGAGGAAGCATTATTGGTGGAAGAGGATGAAGAAAGACATAGTAGAGTATGTGGCTAGATGTCTAAATTGCCAGCAGGTGAAGTATGAGCATCAACGACCGGGTGGGTTGCTTCAGAAGATAGAGATTCCGGAGTGGAAATGGGAGCGGATCACTATGGACTTCGTTGTTGGTCTCCCACGGACTCAGCGGAAGTTTGATGCAGTTTGGGTGATTGTGGATAGGCTGACCAAGTCAGCTCATTTCATTCCTGTGATGACTACCTATTCTTCCGAGAAACTAGCTCGAATCTACATCCGTGAGATCGTCAGGCTTCATGGTGTATCGGTATCTATTATCTCTGACCGGGGTACGCAGCTTACATCACGGTTCTGGAGACCTGTACAGCACGAGTTGGGTACTCGGGTTGAGTTGAGCACAGCATTTCACCCTCAGACAGACGGGCAGTCTGAGCGCACTATTCAGATATTAGAGAATATGCTTTGTGCGTGTGTGATAGATTTTGGGGGTGCTTGGGACCAGTTCTTGTCACTTGCGGAGTTTGCTTACAACAATAGTTATCAGTCCAGCATTCAGATGGCACCATATGAGGCTCTGTATGGTAGGCGGTGTCGGTCCCCAGTGGGTTGGTTCGAGCCAGACGAGGCCAAATTATTGGGTATGGACTTGGTTCAGGATGCCTTGGAAAAGGTTAAGGTATTTCAGGATAGACTTCGCACAGCCCAGTCCAGACAGAAGAGCTACGCGAACCTAAAGGTTTGCGATGTTGCATTCATGGTTGGAGAGCGGGTCTTGCTCCGTGTTTCGCCTATGAAGGACGTTATGAGATTCGGAAAGAAGGGAAAGTTGAGCCCAAGGTTCATTAGTCCTTTTGAGGTGTTGCGGCGTGTTGGGGAGGTTGCTTATGAGCTTGCCTTACCTCCCAGCCTACCAGGAGTCCATCTGGTATTTCATGTTTCGATGCTCCGGAAGTATCTCGGTGATCCGGCTCACGTATTGGATTTCAACTCAATCCAATTGGACAAGGATCTATCTTATGTTGAAGAGCAAGTGGCTATTTTAGACAGGCAGGTCAGAAATCTAAGGTCAAAGAAAATTGCTTCTATGAAGGTTAAGTGGAGGGGACAGTCGGTAGGGGAGGCGACTTGGGAGACCGAGCAGGATATGCGCAGCCGTTATCCTCATCTTTTCACCACTTCAGGTATATCTCTATGCTCGTTCGAGGATGAACTATTGTTTTAAGAGGGGGAGGATGTAACGACCCGGTCAGTCGTTTTGAGAGTTAGAGCCCCGAACCTGTATTAACTGTTTTCCTCATATCTATTTCTGCTATTGTGACTTGCCGGGATGATTGGTTTTGCGTTTCGGAGTATTTTGGGACACTTAGTCCCTAAATGAGAGCTTAAGTCTTAGAATTTGGACCGTAGTCGGAACTATGTGAAGACGGTTCCGGAGTAGAATTTCGTCAATTCCGTTAGCTCCGTTGGGTGATTTTGGGCTTAGGGGCGTGTCCGGAATGTGTTTTGGGGGCCTGTAGATCATTTAGGCTTGAAGTGGCGAAAGTTGAAATTTTAGAGTTTTGGACCGGTAGTGGGAATTTTGATATCGGGGTCGGAATCCAATTCCGGAAGTTGTACTAGGTTTGTATCGTTGAATATGACTTGTGTGCAAACTTTGGGGTCAATCGGACGTGGTTTGGTCGATTTCAGCATCGATTGTAGAATGTTGAAGTTTCAACTTCCTAAGATTTGAATTGGAGGGTGATTCGCAATTTTTTGAGTTGTTTGATGTGATTTGAGGGTTCGACTAAGTTTGTATGATGTTTTAAGATTGGTTGGTATGTTTGGTTGGGGTCCAGGGGCCTCGGGCATGTTTCGGATACTCAACGGGTCATGTTTGAACTTAAGGAGTTGGTAGTTTTTGATGGTGTTCTGCAGCTTTTTTTCTTTACCGCGATCGCGTGAGAAGGCTCGCGATCGCGTAGAGTAATTGGGAGACCAGCTAGGTTATCTCTTCGCATTCTCCAAGAATGGGATGTGATCGCGTAGGTTCTTGAGGTTATGCATCGCGAACGCGTGGGCTAGACCGCGTTCGCGAAGAAGAAATAAGGCAGCAGTGGAACTAGGTGTTGTTCTTCGCGATCGCGTGAAGTCAGTCACGATCGCGTAAGTCTGAGGAGCTATTTCATCGCGTTCGTGTGGAGAGTTACGCGTTCGCGTAGAGTAAAATAATAGGGCAGCGAAGTTGTTCTTCGCAATCGCGAGGGTGTTTCCTCTATCGCGATTAAGGAATCACTAGGCAGTGTTAAAGTCTCCAAAAACGGGGGGTTTTGCCATTTTTATCAAAAATTTGAGTTGAGAGTTCGAATTTTGGATGAGGTATTGAGGGATTTTTAGAGATATCGATTGGGTAACTCCTTTATGGTTATATTCCACTAATCTGTTGTTGATTTCATCATTTAATTTTGGATTTTGGGGTTGAAATTAGGAAAAACTTGGAAGAACTTCTTCAACAAAGATTTCGAGTTTTGAAAGGGGATTTGTGGTCGGATTTGAGTAATTTTTATATGGTTAGACTCGTGAGTGAATGGGTGTTCATATTTTGTGACTTTTACTCGATTCTGAGATGCGGGTCCCACGGGCATTTTTTGTTAATTTTGAAATTTTTGTTAAGTGTTGATTTCATTAATTAGATTAGTCTATTATGGTTGTATTTATGATATGTAATTGCTTTTGGCTAGATTTGGAACATTCGGAGCCGGATATTCGTGAAAAAGACATTGTGGCCGATTGATTGAGCTTGGTTCGAGGTAAATGGCTTGCCTAACTTTCTGTGGGGAAATTTTCCTTAAGATTTGGAACTATTCTGATATGTGAGCGTCGTGTACGTGAGGTGACGAGGACGTACATGGGCTAGTTGTGAAAAAAACTGATTGTTCTTACCGAGCAGCAACCTGTTTTCCTTTTATTTTGAGTTATACCATTTTAATGAGTATTAATCTATTTTTATTCTTAATTGAGTTATTCCAATATGTGCTGCTATCATGTTTAGTCTAATACAGCATGTCTACGTGTCTTAATTGCTTATGTGAACTCTGTGCAGCATGCTTAGTGAATTTCCTGCTTCTTCCTTGACTAGTACTTAGTCTAAATCGTAAACTTTCATGATATAGTTGTATTTCTATTTTTGCGCTGCATATTTATTTTAGGACTACAGAACGGTATTCCGGGAAATCTCCTTGTACTGCATACTTACTTTGGGACTACGGAACGGTATACTGGGAGATCCCCCTGTACTGCATATTTACATTTGGGACTACGAGACGGTATCTCGGAAGATCCCCTGTTGTTATCTCGGTGTATTGAGCTATTACCTTCTATAAATACTTTCTTGTTAAATTTCAGTCTTTATTTTACTGCGATAATTCATTTTTGCCTTGCTTTATTATCATATTCCAGTAGGGCCCGGACCTGACCTCGTCACTACTCTACTGAAGTTAGGTTTGGCACTTACTGGGTACCGATTGTGGTGTACTCATGCGACTCTTATGTACATATTTTTCGTATGCAGATCCATGTGCTCCTTATCAGCCGCACTATCAGTGAGTCGGGACAGCTTTGAAGACTTCGAGGTATATGTGCCGCGTCCGCAGACCTCGGAGTCCCCTTCTACTCCTTCTCATGTCCATTATCTTTTGTATTTTTTCTTTGTTAGACTCTTATGTATAGTGACACTAGATTTTTCTTTTGTAGTTTGTGATTCACGATGTTTCGGATTTTGGGATTGCTGTGTATGTTTGAACAGTTAGTTGTTAAAATTATGTTTTCATTTTATTATTCCGTAAATATTAGGCTTACCTAGTCGTGGAGACTAGGTGCCGTCACGACATCATACGGAGGAAAAAATTGGGTCGTGACATTTCAATTAACTGGGCCTATTTAGTGTGTGTATTGCTCGAGAGAGAGTACACATTTAAGTAGTTGTTGAACAACACCACTCTTAACGTAGTTGAGAGATCAATGCGGAGGGTTTAAAGGCGGGATTAGAGATAACAAAGCCTTGGTGCGATCGTAGTGAGCGGTAAATTAGTGCCAGCTAGCGTAGTTCGAGAGAATATGTCTAGTAAATTGTGGTAGTTGCTCGAGAGAGAGCTACGACAATCAAAGTACTCACGATTGGTAGAGAATACTTAAGCGAAATTATATAAGTCATAGCGGGAAGGATTCTGACAATTGGAGAAATCATAACTCTAGACCTCCTTAATCTTGTCTCCAACTCTTAGTCTCCTTAGTTGATAATTTTACTGCTTTCTAGTATTTGTTAGTTAATCAGTTAGAAATATAAATCTCAATCTTTATAATTTAGAAAATTTGTTTGGACTTGTGTTTCTTAGCAATATTGAACAATTGTAGCTAAGTCTTAGTTCTATGTGGGATTCGACTCCGGACTTGTAAACTGAATTATATTTACAACAACTGCTTAATCTTTTTTATAAGACATAGTTGGGCGTGATCAATGAACGTAACCAGATAAACATTAGAAACATTGCCATATTTATTTCTTATTGCTTATCTTTTTCTACGTGATGAATAAGTACCTTCCCCAAAATGAATTCTTATTTCGTTTATAACTCTACTTTCTTTCACAGTTAAATTTGTATTCTATTACAACTCTTAGTCTTAACATATAGTATTACCAGTTATGTCATTTTCTTATGATTTCTTGTGAATATTAATATAAATAATTAAAAGATATAAAAATCGGTCAATATTTTAGGGATATCAAAGTAACATACGGACGCCTTGTGGCAAAGAGCAAATGATTCATTCATCCCAAAGAATGGGAGTTCGGTTCCAGCTTGGAACGTGTGTTCTTTTGTATTTTTGCTCTTTTTGGCTTGAAAGAAATACATGCTTTTACTTCATATTTTCCTTTTTGGTAATTGTTTTTTCTGTGTATTTTGCCCTTTTGGCTTGATGAAAATACACATTTTTACATGTAACGTTCTTTTCATATTTTTCTCTGTATTTCGCTCTTTTGGCTTGATGAAAATACACATATATATATATATATATATATATATATTATTTTAAAACCTAACTTGCTATTTTTAATTAATCTTAGTTGGCTCTTTCTTTGTTTAACTAGTCTAAGGATACGCGCTTTGCGCGTGTATCCCATCTTGATTATTACTTTTTTAAAATAAAAAAATAATTATATTAAAAACAGTTTAAGAGTGCAAAATTAAAAATTTAAGCTTCAAAATTGATGAGTATATAGCTAACTCAATAACGAAAGAGATTCTGTCGCGACCCAATTTCACTTATAGGTCGTAATGGCGCCCAACGATACAGCTAGGCAAGCCAACTAGTGATTTAAACCATAGCCAATTCTTTTAAAAATTAACCGAATAATTAAACTCTTCTTACTTTCAATAATCAAGACAATATAAAAAGATCTGGTAAATTAAAATAACCAAGAAAAAAATTAAATCCAAAAATTCTACTAGTGTGTGTGTCAAGACCTGGTGTCACAAGTGTATGAGCATCTAGTAGATTATACAAAAATTCTAAATATTGTCTAAAATGAAATAGACAGAATAAAATTTCAAAAAGAGGCACTAGTTGCTGCAGAACGGCTCAGAAAGGCAGCTCACTACTAAGCTCATGGATAACGTGGGTCTGCGCTGATAGGTCCAACTATAGCACCTGTCTCAGGTCCGGCACAAAAAGTGCAGCAGGTATAGCATGACCACGTAAACAACGTGTACCCAATGAGTATCAAGCCTAATCTCGAAGAGGTAGAGACGAGAGGTCGACTTTGACACTTACTAAGGGTCAATAATAATAATTGAAATAAAATATAGAATTATTTAAATCAACATGATTCATAAAGCTAACAATAATCTTATTTAACCAACAGAAATAATTAAATTCCTTCAAATGCAACAATTTCCAATCTATTAATTAAATTCACAAGCTACAACTAAAATATCATGGTATCGTGTAATTATTATTATTATAATTATTATTATTATTATTATTATTATTATTATTATTATTAGGCACGATTTCTGCAGAGGCCGTACGGCCTGATCCAGAGTGTCGTGTACACTGCCGAGGGACGTACGGCGCGATCCATAGATACATCTATACTACCGAGGCGTTCAGCCCGCTCCACAAGAAAGGGGGACATTTTCTTATGTACCTCCGGAATGAGAGTATATTTATTATAAGATTAATTCGAGAGGATGAGTAATTTTTTTTAACAATTAATTAAATTAAATTAGAAATTAAGTATATATGAGATTTCCATCTTTTACTAACTTTTCCTAAACTTTCACAATATAGTTCAAATAATTTAATTAAATAAAAGATACAACTTACGCACATAATTCATGCTTTGAGTCCTAAACTACCCGGACTTTAGCATAGATAGTAGCTACGTACGGACTCTCGTCACCTCGTGTGTACGTAGCCCCCATAATTAGCAACAATTATTAATTTAATCACCTATGGGGTAATTTCCCCTCACAAGATTAGACAAGAGACTTACCTCAACTTGCTATAATTTAATCCACTAGTAGGCCTTTTCCTAGATTATCCAACTCTGTATGGCTCGAATTTAGCCAAAATAATTCGATACAATCACTAAAAATTATAGGAATCAATTTCATAAGAAAATACTACATTTTTCAATAAAAATCCGAAATTAACTCAAATATCGTCGGTGGAGCCCATATATCGGAATCCGACGAAAGTTACGAAATGTGAACGCCCACTCAATCACGAGTCTACCCATACCAAAATTACTAAATTCCGATAACAATTCGGCCCTCAAATCCTCAAATCTATCCAAGAGGGTTTTTTAAACTTTTCTAACCTAATTCACCAATTAAATGATAAAAACAGTGATGGATTCGGGTAATTTAACCAATATTGAGTTAATAACACTTACCCCGTTATTTTTCCTGAAAAGTTTTCAAACATCGCCTCAATCCGAGCTCCAAATCAGTAAAAATGGAAGTCCTATTTTCAGAACTTAAACTCTCTGCCCGGTGATTTCTTCTGCGCGATCGCGAACTTCCTCACGCGATCGCGTAGCACAAATTTTGACTACCCAAAAATAACCTTACGCGATCGCGGACTTGTCCACGCAATCGCGAAGTTCAAACTTACAGGCCTACGCGATCGCAAATTAATTCACGTGATCGCGAAGCACAAACGTATGGCCTCCCTTTATGCTTCACTTACTCTATGCGAACGCGACCTTCCTCACGCTTTCGCGAATACCAAACACCCACACCTACACGATCGCGGCCCTATTCACGCGACCGCGAACAACAAAAATATCACAGCCTCAAACAAGCCTACGCGATCGCAAACTATCTCGCGCGATCGCATAGAACAAGGTCACCTCTGCCCAGATTACCCTACGCGATACGAACTTACGCAATCGCGTATAAGGAAATCAGATGAAAAATACCAACAGCTATCAGGAATCTCCCAAAGGCTAAAAATGATCCGTTAGTCGTCTGAAACTCACCCGAGCCCCTCGGGACCTCAATCAAATACACCAACAAGTTCTAAAACATCATACGAATTTAGTCGAAACCTCAAATCACATCAAACAATGCTAAAACCACGGATCATACTCCAATTCAAGCTTAATGAAACTTAAAATTTCTAACTTTTACATTCGGTGTCGAAACCTATCAAATCAAGTCCGATTGACCTCAAATTTTGCACACAAGTCATAAATGACATAACGGAGCTATGAAAATTTTCGAAACTGGATTCCGACCCCGATATCAAAAAGTCAACTCCCCGGTCAAACTTCCAAACTTAAATTCTTGTTTTAGCCATTTCAAGCCTAATTTAACTACGGACTTCCAAATAAAATTCCGAACACGCTCCTAAGTCCAAAATCACCATACGGAGCTATTGAAACCATCAAATCCCGATTCTGGATTCGTTTTCTCAAAATGTTGAATGAAGTCAAACTTGCCCTTTTAAAGCCAAACTAAGGAACTAATTATTTCGATTTCAACCCGATCACTTCCAAATTCTGAACCAACCATCCCCGCAAGTCATAAATTAATAAAAGTATATACGGGGAGTTTTATTTAGGGGAACGGGGTTCTAAGAGTCAAAACGACTGGTTGGATCATTATATTCTCCACCTCTTAAACAAACGTTTGTCCTCGAACAGGTTTAGAATTGTACCTGAAGTGCTGAATAAGTGTGGATATCTACTCTGCATGTTTTCCTCGGCCTCCCAAGTCGCTTCCTCGACTGGTTGGCCCCTCCACTGGACTTTTACTGCAAAAATCCTCTTGGACCTCAACTGGCGAACTTGTTTATCAACAATGGCAGTTGGTTGTTCTTCATAGCCCAAACTATTATCTAGTTGAACAGTGCTGAAGTCTAACACATGTGACAGGTCGGAATGATACTTCCGGAGCATAGATACATAAAAAATCGGATGAACTCCTGATAGACTACGAGGCAAGGCAAGCTCATAAGCAACCTCCCCAACTCATCTCAATACCTCAAATGGGCCTATAAACCTTTGTCTCAATTTCCCCTTTTTCCCAAATCTCATGATTCCCTTCATTGGCGAACTTTCAAGAGAACTTTTTCACCCACCATAAATGATAAATCACGCGCTTTCTGATCTGCGTAACTTTCTGTATGGACTGTGCTGTACGAAGTCGCTACTGAATCAACTTTACTTTTTCCAAGGCATCTTTCACTAAATCAGTACTATATAACTTAGCCTCACTGGGCTCAAACCATCCGATGGGCGAACGACATCGCCGTCCATATAAAGCCTCAAATGGAGTCATCTCGATGCTGAATTGGTAACTGTTATTATAAGCAAACTCGGCCAAAGGCAAGAAATGATCTCACTGACCTCCAAAGTCAATCACACATGCCCTAAGCATATCTTCCAAAATCTGAATTGTCCGCTCTGACTGCCCGTCGGTCTGCGGATAAAAGGTTGTGCTGAGCTCTAAACGGTCCCTAATTCACTTTGTACTGCTCTCCAGAAATATAAATTAAAATGAGGGCCTCTATCTGATATGATGAAAATTGGCACACCGTGCAACCGAACTATCTCCTGAATATCTATCTGGGCCAACCTCTCTGAAGTGTATGTAGTCACAACCGGAATAAATTATGCCGACTTGGTCAACCTGTCAACAATCACCCAAACTGTATCAAACTTTCGCAAGGTTAGTGGCAACCCGAATACAAAGTCCATAGTAATACGTTCCCATTTCCACTCCGGTATAGCCATCTGCTGAAGTAGGCCACCTGGCCTCTAGTGCTCATATTTAACTTGCTGACAATTTAGACACGTAGTTACGTGCTCAACGATGTCTTTTTTCATTCATCGCCACCAATAATGCTGCCTCAGGCCACGATACATCTTCGTAGCACCTGGATAAATAGAATACCGAGAATTTGTATGCCTCCTCTAGGATATTTTTCCTCAGTCCATCCACATTAGGAACACATAGACGATCCTGGAGTCGCAGAATACCATCTGCGCCAATAGAAACTTCCTTGGCACAACCCCGTAGTACCGCTTCTCGAAGAACCATTAAGTGTGGATCATCATACTGGCGAGCCTTGATCTGCTCAAATAGTGAAGATTGGGCCACAACACATGCAAGAACTCGACTTGGCTTTGAAATATCCAGCCTCATGAGTCTGTTAGCCAAGGACTGAATATCCAAAGTTAATGGCCTCTCCTCTGCTGAAATGAAAGCTAAACTACCCATACTCTCCGCCTTTCTACTCAAGGCGTCTGCAACCACATTTGCTTTTCCCGAATGATACAGGATAGTAATATCATAATCGTTTAGTAACTCAAGTCATCTGCGTTGTCTCAAATTTAGGTCCCTCTGCTTGAACAAATACTACAAACTGCGATGATCAGTGTAAACTTCACAGGACACCACATAAAGATAATGCCTCCAAATCTTAAGAGCGTGAACAATCGCAGCTAACACCAAATCATGTACTGGATAATTCTTCTCGTGGGGCTTCAGCTGACGTGAAGCATATGAAATAACTCGCCCTTCCTGCATCAATACACAACCCAAGCCAACGCGTGAAGCGTCACAATACACTATATACATCCCCGAACCGGAAGGCAACACTAACACTGGTGTTGTAGTCAATATTATCTTGAGCTTCTGAAAGTTCACCTCACAATCATCGGACCATCGGAACGGAGCACCCTTCTGGGTTAATTTGGTCAAAGATGTTGCAATAGATGAAAAACTTTCCACGAACCGACGATAATAACCTGCTAAACCCAGAAAACTCCTGATCTCAGTCGCCGAAGTGGGACGATGCCAATTCTCAACTGCCTCAATCTTTTTGGGATCAACTTTAATGTCGTCTCCCGATACAATATGCCCCAAAATGCTATAGACTCTAGCCAGAACTCATATTTGGAGAACTTAGCATATAGCTTTTGTTCCCGTAACGTCTGAAGCACCACTCTCATATGCTGCTCGTGCTCTTCCTTGTTGCGCGAGTAAATCAGAATATCATCAATGAAGACAAACGAATCAATATATGGTCTGAATACCCTGTTCATTAAATCCATAAATGCTTCCGGGGCATTAGTTAAACCGAAGGACATCACCAAAAACTCATAATGACCATATCTTGTCCAGAAAGCAGTCTTCGGAACATCCGAATCCCGAATCTTCAACTGATGGTACCCCGACCTCAAGTCGATCTTAGAGAACACCCTAGCACCCTGCAACTGGTCAAATAGATCATCAATATGCGGCAACGGGTACTTGTTCTTAATAGTGACTTTGTTCAATTGACGATAATCAATACACATTCGCATCATTCCATCCTTCTTCTTTACAAATAATACCGGTGCACCCCAAGGCGATACACTCGGTCTGACGAACCCCTTGGATAGTAACTCCTCAAGCTATTATTTCAACTCCTTCAATTCTTTTGGAGCCATGTGATACGGTGGGATTGATATAGGTTGGGTATCTGGAGCCAAGTCAATACAAAAATCAATATCACGATCTGGTGGAATGCCTGAAAGATCTGAAGGAAATACATCGGAGAACTCTCGAATTACAGGCACTGAATCAATAGTCGGAGTCTCTGCAGTAGTATCCCGAATATAGGCTAGATAAGACAAACAACCCTTCTCAACCATGTGTTGAGCCTTCATAAAAGAAATAACCCAATTAAATACACTAACAGACGAACCCTTCCACTTCAGCTTAGGCAACGCTAGAATAGCCAGGGTAACAGTCTTGGCATGACAATCTAGGATGGCATGATATGGAGATAACCAGTCCATGCCTAGGATGATTTCAAAGTCGGTCATCTCAAGTAGTAGAAGATCTGCTCTAGTTTCATAACCACATAATGTAATAATACAGGACCGGTAGATCCGATTCACAACAACAGAATCGCCCATAGGAGTGGACACATAAACAAGAGTACTCAAGGACTCACGAGAAACACCCAGGAAATGAGGAAATAGAGACGACACATAGGAATATGTAGACCCTGGATCAAATAATACAGAGGCATCTTTGCCACAAACAGAAATAATACATGTAATCACGACATTTGAGGCCTCTGCATATGGTCTGGTCGGAAAAGCATAGAACCGAGCTGGAGCGCTAACTGGCTGGCCTCTGCCTGGCTGACCTCCACCTCTACGACGGCCCCTACCCACCTGTCCTCCACCTCTTGGTGGTCGGATGACTGGTGGAGCAACTGGTGCGGTAATCATAGGCTGCTGACCCTACTGCATTGGTTTACCCCGAAGCCTGGGCAAAATCTCTGCATGTGACTGGGATCTCTACACTTGTAACAACTCTTAGGTGCGATGGGCTGATGACTAAGAATCTGGCCCTGGTGACCTAAATACCCACTGGAAGAACCTTGAATAGCCGGTGGGCGATAAGAACTCTCTAGCATAGCACTGAAATAAGGTCTCACTGGAGGACCCCGAGGAGGCGGTGGTGCTGGATATGGGGGCCTGTTGAACTGCCCTTTCACGAATTGACCTCTACCCCCAGACGGAGTACCTCTAAACTCTTCAGAATATCTAAACCGCTTATCTCTCATAACCTGCTCTCGGCTCCGCTAACGCACACCCTAAATCCTCCGGGCTATCTACACGATTAGCTCATAAGAAGTACCCATCTCAACCTCCCGAGCAATAGTAACTTGAATGCCAGTATGTAAACCCGCAACTAACCTCCGCACTCTCTCCGCCTCAGTAGGAAGTATCATAAGTGCATGGCGAGATAACTCAAAGAACCTCGCCTTGTAATCGGTCACTGACATCTGACCCTGCTGGAGCTGCTCAAACTGAAACCGCAACTTTTCCCTCTGGGAGGGTGGAATATGCATGTCCAAGAAAATACAGGTGAACATGTCCCAAGTCATGGGAGGAGAATCTGTTGGTCTGCCAAGAAGATAAGACTTCCACCATCTACTGGCTCTGCCCTCTAGCTGAAAAGTAGCAAAGTCTACCCCATGAGACTCTAATATTCTCATGTTGTGCAGTCTGTCCCTGCACCGATTAATGAAGTCCTGGGGATCCTCATGTCGCTCACCCCTAAAGACAGGAGGATGTAGTCTAGTCCATCTCTCCCAGCTGGCATGGGCTAAGGTGTAGCTGTTGTCACTGGCTAAACTCCACCCGCGGGTAGTGCACCCTTGGTCTGATATACAGCAGATGCCTGCCCCTGAGACTGTGCGGTCGGAGTCCGCGCTCCCCCGCCCACCTGAGATATGGCTGGGTTTGCCGGAAATAAACCGGCTTGGGTCATAGTGTCCATGAACCGCAGTATACGACCCATGACATACTGAAATCCCGGTGCAGACGTGAAATCCACCGGAGCTGGCTCTGCCACAGGCACCTCGCCATGTTACTCAATAATGGGATCCTCTTGGACCCACTGGCGGCATAACTGTAATAATCCTGGGACGTCCTCGTCCCCTAACACCGGTTGGAGCCCTCCTTCGGCCTCTGCCTCGGCCTCTAACAACTGGGGGAGTAGCTCTTCCCTAGGCTAGAGCCTCGTTAGGAGCGCGTTCTCACCATCTGTGAGAGAATAAGAGAAAGTTATTTAGTACTACAACAATTGCACGATAGAATATGAAGAAAGATAGTTTCCTAACACCCTATAGCCTCTCGAAGATAAGTACAGACGTCTCCGTACCGATCCGCAAGACTCTATTAGGCATGCTCATAACTTGTGAGACCTACGTGAACCTAGTGCTTTGATATCATGTTATCACGACCTAATTTCACCTATAGGTCGTGATGACGCCCAACAATACAACTAAGCAAGCCAACTAGTGATTTAAATCATATTCAACTTTTTTAAAAAATTAACCGAATAATTAAACTCTTCTTACTTTCAATAATCAAGACAATGTGAAAAGATCTGGTAAATTAAAATAGCCAAGAAAATAATTAAATCCAAAAATTCTACTAGTGTGTGTGTCAAGACCTGGTGTCACAAGAGTATGAGCATCTAGTAGATTATACAAAAATTCTAAATACTGTCTGAAATAAAATAGACAGAATAAAATTTCAAGAAGAGGCACTAGTTGCTGCAGAACGGCTCAGAAAGGCAGCTCACCACTAAGCCTCTGGATAACGTGGGTGTGCGCTGATAGGTCCAACTATAGCACCTGCCTCAGGTCCTGCACAAAAAGTGCAACAAGTGTAGCATGAGTACGTAACAACGTGTACCTAGTAAGTATCAAGCCTAATCTCGAAGAGGTAGAGACGAGAGGTCGACTTTGACACTCACTAAGGGTCAATAATAATAATTGAAATTAAATATAGAATTATTTAAATCAACATGATTCATAGAGCTAACAATAATCTTATTTAACCAACAGAAATAATTAAATTCCTTCAAATGCAATAATTTCCAATCTATTAATTAAATTCACAAAATGCAATTAAAATATCAAGGTATCGTGTAATTATTATTATTATTAGGCACGATTTCTGCCGAGGTCGTACGACCCAATCCAGAGTGTCATGTACACTGCCGAGGGACGTGCGGCGCGATCCATAGATGCATCTATACTGCCGAGGCGTTCGGTCCGTTCCACAAGAAAGGAAGATATTTTTTTATGTACCTCCGGAATGAGAGTATATTTATTATAAGATTAATTCGAGAGGATGAGCAATTTCTTTTAATAATTAATTAATTTAAACAGAAAATTAAGTATATATCATATTTCCATCTTTTATTAACTTTCCCTAAAATTTCACAATATAGTTCAAATAATTTAATTAAATAAAGGATACAATTTGCGCACATAATTCATGCTTTGAGTCCTAAACTATCCGGACTTTAGCATAGATAGTAGCTAAGTACGGACTCTCGTCACTTCGTGCGTACGTAGCCCCCATTATTAGCAACAATTATTAATTTAATCATCTATGGAGTAATTTTCCCTCACAAGATTAGACAAGAGACTTACCTCAACTTGCTCCAATTTAATCCACTAGTAGGCCTTTTCCTCGATTATCCAACTCTGTATGGCTCGAATCTAGCCAAAATAATTCGATACAATCACTAAAAATTATAGCAATCAATTTCATAAGAAAATATAATATTTTTAATAAAAATCCGAAATTAACGCAACAATCGTCTGTGGGGCCCACATCTCGAAATTCAGCGAAAGTTAGAAAATATGAACGCCCACTCAATCACGAGTCTACCTATACCAAAATTACTAAATTTCGATAACAATTCGGCCCTCAAATCTATCCAGGAGGGTTTTTTCAAACTTTTCCAACTTAATTTACCAATTAAATGATAAAAACAGTGATGGATTCGGGTAATTTAACCAATACTGAATTAAGAACACCTACCCCGTTATTTTCTCTGAAAATATCCCAAAATTTGCCTCAATCTGAGCTTTAAATCGGTAAAAATAGAAAATGTGATGAAGTCCTATTTTCAGAACTTAAACTCTCTGCCCAGTGATTTCTTCTACGCGATCGCGAACTTTCTCACGCGATCGCGTAGCACAAATTTTTGCTGCCTAAAAATAACCCTACGCAATCGCGGACTTGTCCACGCGATCGCGAAGTTTAAACTTACAGGCCTACGCGATCGCAAACTAATTCACGCTATCGCGAAGCACAAACGCATGGCCTCCCCTTCTGCTCCACTTACTCTACGCGAATGCGACCCTATTCACGCGATCGCGAAGAACAAAAATATCACTGCCTCAAACAAGCCTACGCGATCGCAAGCTATCTCATGGATCGCATAGAACAAGGTCACCTCTGCCCAAATTACCCTACGCGATCGCAGACGAACTTACGCGATCACGTATAAGGAAATCAGATGAAAAATACCAGCAGCTATCAGGAATCACCCAAAAGCCAAAAATGATCCGTTAGCCATCCGAAACTCATCCGAGCCCCTCAGGGCGTCAATCAAATATACCAACAAGTCGTAAAACATCATACGAACTTAGTCGAAACCTCAAATCACATCAAACAACGCTAAAACCACGAATCATACTCCAATTCAAGCTTAATGAAACTTAAAATTTTCAACTTCTACATTCAGTGTCGAAACTTATCAAATCAAGTTCGATTGACCTCAAATTTTGCACACAAGTCATAAATGATATAACGGAGTTATGAAGATTTTGGAACTGGATTCCGACCCCAATATCAAAAAGTCAACTCCCAGGTCAAACTTCTAAACTTAAATTCCTGTTTTAGCCATTTCAAGCTTAATTTAACTACGGACTTCCAAGTAAAATTCCAAACACGCTTCTAAGTCCAAAATCACCATACGGAGCTATTGGAACCGTCACATCCCTATTCTGGGGTCGCTTTCTCAAAATATTGACCGAAGTCAAACTTGGCCTTTTAAAGCCAAACTAAGGAACCAATTGATCCGATTTCAACCCGATCACTTTCAAATTCTGAACCAACCATCCCCGCAAGTCATAAATTAGTATATACGAGAAGTTTAATTTAGGAAAACGGGATTGTAAAAGTCAAAATGACCGGTTGGTTCATTACAGATTCTGCTCCAGAAAATTCATCAATCATCATTTCATATATTTAACTTCAATTTAGTTCTAGTTTTATAACTTTATCATCTCAACTTCGCAAATTATTATGCCTCCTTTTTAGTTTATGCGAGATTATATAGTATATGACGATTTAAAAACTTGATTTTTCTCTTTACTGGTTAAAAATCAATAATTAAGAATATGGAAAATTAGATGAGTGCCAACCGACAATATCCACTTTACATAGTTTTTTACTTAGTCTTTTTTTTTCCAAGATAATTAAGTACATAAAATTAATTGGTTAGAATTCTATGATAAAATATAATTCAAATAAACAGAGATTTAGTCTTCAAAATTTTAGTTAATATCAAAGTTCTAAACATTTAATTCGTTAGAATTTTATGATAATACTAATTCAAATAGAGAGAGATTTAGTCTTTTAAGGTTTAGTTAATGTCAAAGTTTTAAATATTGAAAAATTAATTAAATGACTCAAATTTTGAAAGTGTAAAACTTTTTGAACTTTCAATGAACATGATTATAAAAAAGCAAAAACATAAGTAGTGCATATGAAGGTAAAATTTTGCTATACGTTTTAGAACCCAAAATTTTGTATCCAATTTAATATTCACGTCATCTTTGATAGTTTGCCGTGCTTTTATCAATTTATTTAGTTCTTTTAAAATCTTTAATACTGGCCAATTGCATTTATTATTATCGAGTTTATCTATTAGTTCAAATAATAAAATAATTTATATAAGGTAAAATTTTATTGATTTTAAAGTCCTAAATATTATGACTTCATATATTGTAGTTCAAATAAAGAAAAATTTAGTAAGCAAAATTTTAGCTGATTTCAAATTCCTAAATTAAGTAAATAATTCAATTACTATTTTGTCGAATGTGAATTTTATTTTAAAGGTAAAAAAGACGAACAATATTTTGCTAAGGGGCTTTGTGCTTTTAATATAGTATAGATAGATTAATTCTTGACTTTTCTTCTTTTCTTTAAGTACTAGTCCCGGGTATGGGCAACCTTCATATTAACAAGTACTATACAATTTTAAAAAATCACATAAATATAAATGAGATGTGTTTAAATAGTAAAATATAAATAGAAAAAAGGTTTAGATTTTAGAAAATGATGAACGTTGATTATATTATAGTCTTTTAAATCTGCACGGTTATTTTGATATTTCACCAAAAGCATGGAGTATTTGCAAATATAAGTAAAGATATCGTAATAGATCGTCTTCAAAATATGAAAACTCGTTGAGGACAATTATAATTTAAAGATGTATATTTATAACATTAGTAATATTTTTGTTAGTTTTATGATTTGCGCCAAATTGTCATAATTATTAATATATTTTTTAATTCGAAAAAAATGATGAATAAACTGAATCGATGCCCAAAATAGATCAAAGCGACCACCCGAATCGATGCCCAAAATAGATCAAAGCGACCAGATATTTATCCTATTTATTGGACCGTGTAAACAGCAATACATTTACGTTCAAAGCAATATGGCACACAAAACATCGAAGTCCTAGATCCGTCTCTGCTAGGAATTCTCCCAAAAGTGATTATATTCAAGAAGTCATGGACAATATGAAAATTCATATTATCTTCTGATTAACTTATTTTCAATCCGTTTTAGATATGTGTCGGGTCGGATATTATATCCACTTTTGTATTACCCGTTTTCTACTCGACCCGCCGGTTTGCCGCCAATACCACAAGCCGTATCCTACTAAGAAACCACTGATCTCAATGAATTATTGCTGAGGTCCAGCTGAGTTTTATCTGTTTGCGCATGTTTCTGTTTGATTTCTATTTCCTTTTCCCTTTTGAAATGAAAAATCCATCTCAAATGCAGGCTTTACTTATCAACGAAAGGTATTCAATTCCAAGCCACAAAATACAAAGCAGATCCACATTCCACCATACGGCTTACAATCTAGCTGACCAAAATCTTGTGGGAAGTAACATTTCCAACTATTATCTTCCAAGAATTTGACATATTTTAGGCCAAAAGAAAACAGATGTGAACAATTTCATCCTCTGAAATAGGAAATCTTAGAAGCAACTTTTGTTGCTAAAACATATCAAACTACTGTTCAATCAGAGACAAGTTAAATCAAGAATTTGATTTCAAGAACGAGCAAAACTGGAATATAAAAATACTACCTTCCACACTCCCTAGCTCTCATTTCAGAAGGCCTTTTCCAATTCTCTTAAGCAAAAACTACCGTCAGTTGCTGACCTTTGATTGATGTTACAAGCTCTATTACTTACTTGAAACTTGAAATTTTCAGTCTTACTACTTAATCGAAGTCTCCAAAACACTCTTAGTATCACTGCCACATCCAAACCATTTTAATGAAGTGTTACCCAATACCCAATATGACATAACAAATTCTACATAGCAGATATCTTACCATATAATGAGTTCTGCAAGTGTAAGAAGTAAGCTCAGTATTTGGGAATGAATCGTGAAAATTGCCAAACACTTTTTGTTTTAATAGGAAAAGTAAATTTCTATCTCAATATAACTGACTTCTCTGTGATGTCCTAGGTTACATTTCAAACCAACTGCACCAAATAACCACCAGCATTGCATATATTTTAAGTGTTTTATACTACTCTCAGTCCTACCAAAGCTCTGGTATTTATTACTAATAACTAGTGAGTCCGAGCCCAACATGAACAAAGGTATATTGTTTTATGGCAGAATAGCCTAATAGACATCTCTACTTGTTCGATTTTGACATCCCGGTTCTCATACTTAATAAAGTTTCATCTAGACACATCTACTTGTTTAAACGTAATATTTTAAACCTTCTGACCATTGACCAAGCCTATGTGGCATTTTCTTTGCCGAATTGGATAAAACGCGTAATTACACGCTTTAAGAAGCTAGAACGATTTGACGATTCTAAATAAAAATACCAAAAATTAAAAGAAAAGAAAAAAGAAAAAAAATTATTCTTGCACAAAAAAGTTCACCCCCACCAAGGTCCTTTCGCCCCTCCCAATTTTTTACTCTTTTTCATCCCCCACCAACACACACACACGTCAACCTATCTCTTCTTCCGCCTCTCCAATTTTCTTTTCTTTCTGCCCCTTTCTCCTCTTCCTTGTCTCTTCTAGTTAGCCTCAAAATCAAGTCGAATATGGGCAGCAATAGAGGGATTTTTTTGTAAAAAATAAACAGAATTGGGGTTTTAAAAAATGGTTAATTTTCTGGTGACTTGATTTAGGTGATGTGATTTTGATTTTTGTCACGATCCCAAATTCCCGTCCGTAGGATGTCGGATGACACCTAGTCTCTAAGACTAGGCAAGCCTATCAATACGGAATAATAATAAATATCTGAAATAAATAAACTACAATTCAAACAATTTCAACTCCCAAAACCCGGTAGAAATAAATCGCAAGCTTCTAAGAATTTATTCTCAATGTCTCTATATGTCAAGCTCTAAATAAAATATAAGGAAGCAACATAAAATGATAGAAGGGGACTCCGGAGTCTGCGGACGCTGGCAGATATACTTCGAAGTCTCCGTGCGCAGGTAACTCACTGACGTTTAGGCTGGTAAAATATACCTGGATCTGCACAAAAAGATATGCAGAAGCGTAGTATGAGTACACCATAGNTCGTGATGGCACCTAGTCTCTAAGACTAGGTAAGCCTATCAATGCGGAATAATAATAAATATCTGAAATAAATAAACTACAATTCAAACAATTTCAACTCCCAAAACCCGGTAGAAATAAATCGCAAGCTTCTAAGAATTTATTCTCAATGTCTCTATATGTCAAGGTCTAAATAAAATATAAGGAAGCAACATAAAATGATAGAAGGGGACTCCGGAGTCTGCGGACGCTGGCAGATATACTTCGAAGTCTCCGTGCGCAGGTAACTCACTGACGTTTAGGCTGGTAAAATATACCTGGATCTGCACAAAAAGATATGCAGAAGCGTAGTATGAGTACACCATAGCGGTACCCAGTAAGTGTCAAGCCTAACCTCGGTAGAGTAGTGATGAGGTCAGGTGAGGCCCTACTGAAATATAATAATAGCATGGTAAAATGCTTATCAATGTAGTAAAATAAAATGACATTGGAAATGAATCAAATAGTATGTCACATTTAATGACACCAAATAATTGCAAATAATATCTCGTGGAATCAAAACAGAATTTCCTTCAACTTTATGAAAATCAAAACAATTAATCAAAAGCAACTATGGACATAAATCAATATCAACAAGGGCACTATCGAGGTACCGCCTCGTAGTCCCAAACTATAAATAATTTCACAACATCTCATTTCTTTATATCACTGCGGGAGACTTCACAATTTATTTAAAGAAAATATTATTTTCCCGAAATAGCATCCCGTGTTTTAGCCACCCTTATCACACCGCATGACTTCTAGTAGTCACCCCAACTAGCCACGCGTATCAAGCCACCCTTATCTCATCGCATGCGTTTCAACACCTAGACCTTATACCACCGCATACATATCAATATCACAATTTGCACCTCAAGTACCCAATATTTCAATTTTTCCACAAAAAAATCAACAACAATATTTTTCAATAATAAATAGCTCACGGCTCAAGCCAGAATAATCCAAAAAATAATCTTACGAAAATATTCAAGAATAAATAATTCAGAAAAATAATATTTTAAATTTTTAATACGTTGCTTCAATATCAAATTTAAAAATGTCAAATACTTCATATTAATAATATTTAATTTAAAAAACATCAACCTTCAAATAATGCACAGTATAAAAGAAACCAAGTTTCAATTAAACAGGTAAAACAATTAGCAGGAAAAGGTCAAACAAATTTAAAATATATATCTCAGATCAATGATGAAGAATATAACAAGATAAAATAATTTAATAAATGCGCAACAATGATCTACACAATTTAAAAATATAATCTTTCACATTTAGCCCGTGTACACACTCGTCACCTCGTGTACACGACTTTCAACACATTTTAACAATCACGTTAATATCAATTCTAGGAAAAATTTCCCCCACCCAAGGTTAGACAAGTCACTTACCTCGACTTGCTCCAATTTAATCAAGTATTATGCTTTTTCCTCGATTTTCCGACTCCGATCGACTCGTATCTAGTCATAATTAATTTGATACAGTCAACAAAAATTATAGAAATCAATTTCATAAGAAAATATTACATTTATTTTTCAATATAATCCTAAATTAACTCAAAATTTGCCCGTGGAGCCCACATCTCGAAATCCGGCGAAAGTTACGAAATATGAACGCCCATTCAACCACGAGTCTAACCATACCAAAATGACTAAATTCCAATAACGATTCAACTCTCAAATCCATAAATCTATCCAATAGGGTTTTCAAATTTTTCCAACTTAAATTACCAACTAAATGTTAAAAACAGTGATGGATTCGAGTAATTTAACCAAGATTGAGTTAAGAACACTTACCCCAATATTTTTCCTTGAAGATATATCAAAAATCGCCTTTGCTCAAGCTCCAAGTTGTTAAAAATGGCGAATGGGACGAAGTCCCCCTGATTTTATATCTTACAGATCTATCCAGGGTGACCTCGATCATGGGGTCTGATCCTGGACCTCGATCATAGTCCTTGATCATGGACCTCGGTCATGGCCTTCGATCATAGCTTCGATCATGGTCCTCGACCCTGGGGCTCGATCACAGCCATCAATCCTGGCTATCGATCATGGCTTCGATCTTTATGGCCTTCGATCACTGGCCTTCGAGCTTGCCTTCGATCATGGATCTCGAGCCCTCCTTCGATCCTCAGCTCGATTTCACAGCAGAAGAGAATTTGCAGCAGCTCCCATTTTTGATCCGTTAACCATCCGAAACTCACCCGAGGCCCTCGGGATCACGAATCACACATAGATTCAAGCCTAATGAGCTTTGAAACTTTCAATTTCTACAAACAACACCGGAACCTATCAAATCTAGTCCGATTGACCTCAAATTTTGTACGCAAGTCATAAATGACATAACGGAGCTATGAAAATTTTCAGAATCAGATTGCGACCCCGATATCAAAAAGTCAACTCCCCGGTCAAACTTCCAAACTTTTAAATTCCTATTTTAGCCATTTCAAGCCTAATTTTACTACGGACTTCCAAATAAAATTTCGACCATGCTCCTAAGTCCAAAATCATCATACGGAGCTGTTGGAATTATCAAAATTCTATTCCGGGGTCGTTTGCAGAAAATTAGACATCCGGTCACTATTTGAACTTAAACTTTTAATTTTTCATCAAAATTTTATATCTCGGGCTAGGGACCTCGGAATTTGATTCCGGGCATATGCCCAAGTCCCAATTCACGATACGGACCTAACGGAACTGTCAAAACACTGATCCGAGTCCGTTTGCTCAAAATGTTGACCAAAGTCAACTCAGTTGAGTTTTAAACCTCTAATTCACATTTTAATCCATTTTTCACCTGAAAACTTTTCGGAAAATTTTACAGACTACACACGCAAGTCGAGGAATAATAAATAATATTTTTTGAGGTCTTAGAACACAAAATTAATTATTAAATTTAAAGATTACATTTTGGGTCATCACAATATTTTACTAATTTGAAGGTTCTTGTTTAGTGGTCTAAAGGTCTACTGTACAGAGGAGTTGGGTTTTCGGCATTATCTAAGAAAAGTAGGGCGTAACATTATACCATTAAGTTCCTCCGAGCGCACATAATGAGCTCGAGGATAATTCTCTTTCAGTAGTGGCCATATGACAAATAATTTGATCAACCATGCGTAACTTGTAAAGAAGCAAACCACTCAAAGAAAGTTTCCTGACTCTTGCAATGCTCACGACATAGAAAACAGATTACCACCTTATTCCCAAGACCTGAAGCTAAAAGTTTCATTAGCACCTCAAAATGGCAGCTTGAGGTTGAAAGTAAGAGCAAAAAAGCTAGTAGCTTTAACAAATCCTATTTCTCGCTAAATCAAGGTTTGACAACATTCTTCACCCCTCCTATTTCTTGAGTTCGAACTTTAAACTCAGCAGCCCGCCTCTTACAGTTCAATCTCTATTTTTTTGTTGATCACTTTCTTGAAGCTGAGATTGCAGAACAAGATTTCCGGCGACCACGACCCAGGATTTGCCGGCGGAATCAACCACCCAAATTCCGGCCTGCTCTCCGATTTCCAGGTTCCATCTCTCCATTTTTAGTTGCAGTTTTTTAGTCGGTTTGTTCTCTGTTGCATCTGTCTGTTTCTGTATTGGTAGTGCCGTGTATTAAATTCAACCTTGCTTGTTATATCTGTATCTTTAGGTAGATTAATTGCGCTAGCACGTACTTAAGTTTTTGTTCTTGTTTTTGAACTTGTTCTTGACACATTTAACTCGTTAAGTTTTCATATTTCTTAGCAAATTTTTTTTGTTGGCAGTGCCTTGTATTCAATTCAACCTTGCATGTTACATCTGCCTCCTCAGGTAGATTAATTGTGCTAATACTTGCTTGAGCTTTTGTACTTGTTCTTGACACTTTTAACTTGTTAAGTTCTCATATTCTTAGCGTACTTTCCTCTGTTCTAGCTCTCTGTTGGTTGAGTGGTAGTGATTAAGTAATACCCTTAGTTTATAGTGATTGTGGTTTACGATGTGAGAGTAAAGTCATGTCCTCGGGTGGGGTGGGAGGTGGGGGGAAAGGGTGGGAAG
>AWOL01S0012992.1:47479-59018 GCA_000715115.1 Nicotiana otophora | reverse complement strand
TATATCTGAGTTATTGTTCGTTGGTGCACGGATTGCGTGGTATGTGGCTCTAAGTAGGTGTAAGGCCCCGTAAATATTTCCTGTTGATTTAAGATTTAAAAATTTCACCGGCGGTATTTGAGAATAACGTATTCGAGTATTAAAGGAGACCTATGGGATAGAACTACGTCATTTTGAAATAAGAATATATGTTTAAGGAGTGTTGGATCATATTAAGGAGTTTTGTGAATGGGAAGAATTTGTGTGTAACATGTTGGATACATTAAATGGAAAGGATGTTATTATGTAAACATGGTTTCATACTTATATGAAGTTTTGGAAGCCAATTCGGGTCTATATCATAGCAAGGTATCAATTGAGGATGAGTAGATAAGAAAGAAATGGAAAAGAAAATAACTGAGAGCGTGCTAGGGACAGTGCAACGCGCGGATTGTAGCACGCCAGCCCTCTCAGAAACTTTGAAAACCAGTGAAGTATAGGCATTTGGTGCTGGCACTGGCATGCTACCCCAACCTAAAGATTTTCCCTTAAGTACTCACCTTGGGGGTTCATTTCCCCCATTTCACTTGGACGGATTTGGGAGCTCTTCTCTACTCTCTCAAGACCACCAAATCCTCCCATCTTCAAGGTAAGCAATCCGCATTATCTTAATGTGAAATCTCATCATTTCTACACTAGTATTGATGAAATCTACACATAAAATACATAGATCTTCAAGAAATTTCTTCAAGAACTCAAAGGAGGGTTTTGCAAGATTTCTTCCAAAAGGTAATCCTACACCCTTAGACTTACATGTATGGATATATTATGGGAATATGAGTATAAATTAAGTATTGGAACTTGGTATGGTGATTGGAAGCCATAAGTTCCTAATTTAAATACATAACCATTGTAGAGATTGAAAGGTGATTATTTTGTTAGTTGGGTGTGGATAGATGGTCATGTATGTGATGTTGAAAGTTATAAAATGTTTAAGAATGATGGTGGGATAAATTATTGGTAAATTATGATAGTTGGATGAACTAATTCTATGACTATGAGATGTAGAGATTCATGCCTACAAGGTGTTTGATAAAATGCCTAAATTATGAAATTTGTTATTAATATTGGTCCCATTGGATGTTGTTACTGTAGATTGAAGTGGCTTAGTGCAGTGGATCATTTTAGTATCATTAAGGGACGAATTTGAGATATGATGGCTAAACTTTCTCTCTTAGAATAGAATTTCCTAATGTTCTCGTAAGTTTCAAAGTATGGGTTGCGTATTGAAATGTTATGACTTTGAGTCGTGTTTCAAATGAAAGCTAGTATGCCAAATTGTGTGAGAAAAACTCGATGTGTTTAAGGCTCTAAATTTCTCATATGTGTACCTAAAGTCTTGATTGAAAATATCTTGTTGTTGATAATCTATAAAGATGCTTGAAAATGAAATAATTGAATTGGGGATATAGAGTGTGGCCAACGTGCCAAGAATTTAAGTTATAATTGTGGCAATTGGTGCTAATGAAATAAGAGGGTGTGATAAAGATTATGATATGGGCCTCGGCGCAACTGTTTAAAATGATTTCGAAAATAGAATTGCCTAAAAGCCTTTGTACTCAATTCATGCCCATAAGTGGCTATTTTAACTAATGCTTCGCTTTATAAATATATCCAGTGTGATTCGAGTTCTCACGTACTCAGGTGTTGAAATTGTATATTGTCATTTCTGGGAAAAAGTATTGCGAGAATAAATGGTGTATTGATTGTTTGAGATTTTGATGTGTGTTTCTATTGCTGGTCAGTATGTTCCATTCTTTGGAAAGAAACCTTTTGTGTTTAAACTTTCCATTACTAATGAATTTGAGGTATATGATTGCTGAAATATTTTATATGTTGATAATTGATGGTGATCTTTGAAACTGAAAGAGGTGAAAGTGTGGAATATGAAATACAACCACCGTGCCAGGAATAAAGAATCTTGTGAATGGCCAAATGAGCCAAAGGAATATTGTTGTTGTGAGTGACTGGAAATAATAATGAGAATTTATATAAAGTGAAAGATGCTGAGGCGAGTACAATTGTATTTATGTTACCTTTGTGTGCAAATAAAATCAAAAAAATATTTTTGGGAGCATCATTAGCAAAACCATGGAAGGATGGGTCATAAGGCCCACACTTGATACTACACGTGCCGATGTAGGGGTGGATTATGATTATTCCCCTTATTTGGGATGAAATTGAAATATTGGTGAAATTGTAATTATTCCCCATTATTTGGGATGAAATTGAAATATTGGTGAAATTGTGATTATTTCCCTTAATTGGGATGAAACTGGTAATAGTTGTGAATTGGAAAAGTCAACCCACACGGCATATGTGGGAAGGCGGCTTAGCTTATCGGGTGGAAATCGGACACCATGTTGCGCACATGGTGGTACTACCCTTGGTAACAACTTTATTGCGCATCACATGTCAAACCACATTGTTCGTGGTGATATGGCCTAGCCGATCGGGCATGATCAGACTCTGTGCTAACAAAGATGGTGGTATATCGGTGCTAATGATCTCCCAACCAAAACTATATATTATTTTCGTATTTTGAAAATTGTTATGTTGCAATTGGGCATTTGGATATAGTTGATTGTGACTTGCTGTTTCTATGGATTTCCTATTCTTATATGGTCATTCTATTTTGAAAGAGGACTTTTAGCTTTACATACTAGTACTATTCCATATGTACTAACACCACTTTTGCCGGGGGCACTGCATCTTTAATGGATGCAGGTGGTTCATTAGCGGGCAGCTTTGGTCCTCGTTAGCAGTCACTCTCTTTTGGTGAGCCCTACTCTATTCCTGGCTTGTTGTCATTTGATGTTGTACATTATATTTTGAGGTATAGCTGGGGCCTTGTTGCCGTCACTTTCATTCTTCACTTTTGTTGTACTTAGAGGCTCCGTAGACAGGTTGCGGGCGGTGTTTGATGTGGGGAATTGAACTAGAAAAGTTGGTATTTAGCAAATATGGTTTTCACTATATTTATAAACTTGTAATATTTTAGAAATTATGAAGGAAGTTGCTAATGGAAATTAATGGGAGTTGTTAATGAAATCTTTTTAGTGTTTGATTAATGGAGTGCATCTCTTTTTTATTCATGGATGAGTTTGGGTAGAAGGAAATCTAACAGGCTTGCTCGGCCGGGTTATCTCGGTTGAGCGGTGGTCGCGCTCCCTGATTTCGGGGCATGACAAACTTGGTATAAGAGCCTAAGGTTTTAAAGTGTCCTAGGATGTCTCGGAGCCATGTCTAGTAGAGTCCTTCTTATTGGTGTGTTATCGACCACATCTATAATGAAGAGGCTACTCGGACAATTAGGAATTTCACACTTCTTTGATACTCCATATCGTGCGATAGAGCTCAAGATAGGAAGCTAATGTCCTCGCCATGTCTCATTTTTCAGATGAGTAATCCACGAGTTCAAAGTAGCGAGGAGGGAATGACCGCGCCATTGAATCTGGGGGAGATTAAACAAGAGTTCATTGGGAGAATGTGTCGAGCCGTGGAGGGATTGGAAGAACGTGTTTCTAGGGGAAGTATCATTGTTCCTACCAATGTCACTGCACCACCGGATCATGTGGTGAGTGTATCTGAGAAACAAAAAAGGGTTGTTGGTACTAATGAGCCGGATTGTTTGGTTTGCAAGAAGCGTCACTTGGGGAGATGTTGGATGACTCTTGAAATATGTTACGATTGTGGAAAGAGGGGGCACAAGAAGAACAAATACCCTAGGTTGGGTACACCCATCTCGGTCTGCCCGATGTGCGGGAAGGAACATTTGGCGCCGTGTGGTGAGTATGCTCAGTGTTAGGGGTGGCAAGTTTGGGAAATTCCAAAGGCCCACACAGCAAACCAGTACGGAGTTTGTTACTACTGCATTGGAATCTTGGAGGGAGGATAAGGGGGATGCTTATGATGTATGCAAAAAGGATAAATATCAGGTCAGTGGGACGAGTCAATTTAGTGGACCTCATCCCCGTTGTGTGAAGTGTGGGAGATGTCATCCGGGAGTATGTCACTATGGTACCAATGTATGTTAGAAGTGTGGTATGAGGGGTCACATTCAGATGAATTGTCATTCGTCTCGCCAAAGCATGGGCGGGGGTACGATACAACCATATAGTCATGTAGCTACTACATCCACAGCGCCTCCACCGGCTAGAGGCACTATACCGCCCGTAGGGCGTGGAGCAGTTAGGGGTGGTATTCAGAACTTGGGAGGGCCCAACAGGTTTTATGCTATGAGGAGGCGTCAAAAGTCAGAGGCTTCTCCAGATGTGGTTACAGGTATATTGGCTGTCCAATCTCATTATGTGTATGCTCTTATTGATCCCGGTTTCACTTTATTATATGTCACTCCTTATGTTGCTATGGAAGTTGAGATAGAACCAGAATAACTTTATGAGTCGTTCTCTGTATCTACTCTTTGAATGAGATGCAATATTCGTGAAACCTCTTTATCATAATTTCTTATATTGACAACCTCTTGAGAAATTGAGTTCTATAATGATTTCCTTGAATTGGGTTATAACCCTAGGTTAATACTTCCCACTGCTTCCCTAAATTCTCAACAAGGGACTATACTTGATGAATTTCTTACAGAACATTTTGATTCAAATGGATAATATCTGCTCACTTGCGCCTATGCATGCACCACCATAATATTTACCTATATGGTATCAAATCTAATGTAAAGCAGCCTAGTGTTGAGATCCTTCTTGAGCCACTCTTTTTCTCTTCGGTGTATGTGGCTCATATGGTTGGAACAGTCACTTTATTCCTTTGTGAATATTATCATGAATCCTTTTCACTGTCTAGTAATATGAGAGCATACCTCAGCACCTATCATATATGTACCTGTCAATTGAAAGGTGTCACCCTTCCGCATAAAGTTTCTGAGAAATTTGAGATTTTCACAAATTCATCACAGGAAGATCTTTTTGTTCGCCCATCTCATTATGACTTTCATATCCACCTAGATCATGCCTCAGTGAGTAACTCACTTTGTTCCTAGTATTTTAGTTGCCCATGAAGTGGCCTGGTATTACAGCTTGAGAGTTGTTATGGTAGAAACATGTCTAGCTCATAGCAAAGTGTTCATTCTCTCTAACCAATACATGATTTCACCCCAATATTAGGATATCCTAGCTATATGGTTTCACTCGTGAATGCTTTTAGATTTTGGCACATATCATGAGCATATTGATTTGAAAAACAAAGCTGTTGTATCTCTAGTCCTCTCATATAGGATCAACTATTGTGAAGGGTTAAGCTGTCAGAATGATAATAATCTCAGAAGTGTTCAACTTCCTTTTTCATCCTAATGGGCTTGTGCCACAGATTCCTTGTGCTAGTTACTGTTAAGAGCATAATGCAAGTTCATGTATTTTGAAACCCATATCACATTCAGGGTGCTAGAATATTCTCATTTCAAGTTAAACTGATTTTCCCAACATTCCAAGAGGTGACTGGTGTCACGTACTTGGCTATTTCTATTTGAGGTCTACTATTGCCGAACAAGGTACATATGGAATGAAACAATTGTTATTGACCTTTTCATAACTCATAGTCTTCCAAGAATATCTGATGCTAATGTCTCTATCCTCCCGATCATGCCTTTCATATGTCACTTGTCTAAAAGGACACGTTTTTTTTACATCTCCGGATCATGTATATGTTTCCATGTTATCAATGTGTACTACGAAACTCTATGCCTAATTTTTCAAATTTATGATGTCATCACAATGATTAATCATGTGAGCACTATTGGTAGTAACCTTCGTGTCTCTTAGAACATAACTTCCTGAAATACCCTTCTCGGCACGTTGATGGATTCTTGAATAATTCAAGCGAAAGCTCGAACCTCGATGTTCCTGTTTGTAGAAAATATATCGAGAGTTGTAGGTTCAAACATATCAAAGAATGAGCATTATCCCGTGATCAAATATATTGGATAAGAAGTTTTATGGTCATATTCAAGCTAGCACATCTTAGAGTGATTGTTGGAGGTCGCCAAAGGTTTTGTTTGGGTGTTCGGCGTAGGGATTTAGAGTTAAAGAAAGCGAACGGGTTATTCTCAAGATTTTCTCTATGAATATATTGGGTGAATTGTTAAGGAAGGTAAAGTATGTGTAGTACCATTAGGCCTTATGAAATCTTGAAGGAGATATGTCGAACTATGGTGTTTCATGTGTCTATGTCTAAGAAGGTAGTTGGAAATCCTTTGTCTATCATTCTGGTGAAAGCTAGTGAATGTGAAGTTATTGGATAATTGGCCTATGAGAGGTACTTAATTTTTATCCTTATTAGATAAGTTCGGAAGTTGAGATTGCCTCTGTTGTGTGTTATGGTGAAGTCCGTGAGTTGAGGAGGCGACCTCGAATGCCGAAAATGTTAAGGAAAGAAAATGTTCTCACTTGATTGTATAGTCAAATGATTGTGGATCGAAAGGCACTTTATATGTGTTATGATTTAAATATGAGCAGCTCATGTCCAGATATCACTCTTGATAAAACGATGCCTATAATGTAGAGATTAATGTTATTGATGTATATTGTAATGCTTGTTGAATTGCGGACGTATGGTTAGGACTAGTTTTAGGATTCTCTGGAAGGTGGATAGGCCCAATTACAGGGGAGACTCTGGCAAAATCTTTGAAAATTTAAGGAGTTAGTCAAAATTTGGAACTGCTTGTGTGTGAAGTAACAGTTGGGTCACATTGGATGCTAATGGCAGATCTTGACCTTCATTCGAGGACGAATGATCCTAAGCGGGGGAGAATGTAAGACCCCGTAAAATTTCCTAATGATTTAAGATCTTAAAATTTTCACCAGCGGTATTTGGGAATAATGTAGTCGAGTATTAAAGGAGACCTATGGGATAGAACCACGTCATTTTGAAATAAGAATATATGTTTAAGGCGCGTTGGATCATATTAAGGAGTTTTGTGAATGGGAAGAATTTGTGTGTAACATGTTGGATATATTAAATGGAAAGGATGTTATTATGTAAACATGGTTTCATACTTGTATAAAGGTTTGGAAGTCAATTCGGGCCTATATCATAGCAAGGTATTAATTGAGGGTGAGTAGATAAGCAAGAAATGGAAAAGAAAATAACTGGGAGCGTGCTAGGGACAGTGCAACGCGCGGATTGTGGCACGTCAGCCCTCTCAGCAACTTTGAAAACCAGTGAAGTATAGGCATTTGGCGCTAGCGCTGGCACTGGCACACTACCCCCACCTGAAGATTTTCCCTTAAGTACTCACCTTGGGGGGTTCATTTTCCCCATTTCACTTGGACGGATTTAGGAGCTCTTCTTCACTCTCTCAAGACCACCAAATCCTCCCATCTTCAAGGTAAGCAATCCGCATTATCTTAATGTGAAATCCCATCATTTCTACACTAGTATTGATGAAAGCTACACATAAAATACATAGATCTTCAAGAAATTTCTTCAAGAACTCAAAGGAGGGTTTTGCAAGATTTCTTTCAAAATGTAATCCTACACCCTTATACTTACATGTATGGATATATTATGGTAATATGAGTATGAATAAGTATTGGAACTTATGGTATGGTGATTGGAAGCCATAAATTCCCAATTTAAATACATAACCATTGTAGAGATTGAAAGGTGATTATTTTGTTAGTTGGGTGTGTATGGATGGTCATGTATGTGATGTTGGAAATTATAAAATGCTTAAGAATGATGGTGGGGTAAATTATTTGTAAATGGTGGTAGTGGATGAACTAATTCTATGACTATGAGATGTAGAGATTCATGCCTACAAGATGTTTGATAAAATGCTTAAATGGCTTAAATTATTGAATTTGTTACTAATATTAGTCCCATTGGATGTTGTTATTGTAGATTAAAGTGGCTTAGTGTAGTGGATCGTTTTAGTATCATTAAGGGACGAATTTGAGGTATGTTGGCTAAACTTTCTCTCTTAGAATCGAATTCCATAATGTTCCCGTAAGTTTCAAAGTATGGGTTGCATATTGAAATGTTATGGCTTTGAGTTGTGTTTCAAATGAAAGCTAGTATGCCAAATTGTGTGAGAAAAACTCGATGTGTTTAACGCTCTAAATTGATCATATGTGTACCTAAAGTATTGATTGAAACTGTCTTGTTGTTGATAATCTATAAAGATGCTTGAAAATGAAATAAGTGAATTGGGGATATAGAGTGTGGCCAACGTGCCAAGAATGTAAGTTATAATTGTGGCTATTGGTGCCAATAAAATGAGAGGGTGTGATAAAGATTATGAAATGGGTCTCGACTCAACTGTTTAAAATGATTTCGAAAATATAATTGCCTAAAAGCCTTTGTACTCAATTCATGCCCATAAGTGACTATTTTAACTAATGCTTTGCTTTATAAATATATCCAGTGTGATTCGAGTTCTCACGTACTCAGGTGTTGAAATTGTATATTGTCATTTCTGGGAAAGAGTATTGCAAGAATAAATGGTGTATTGATTGTTTATAATTTTGATGTGTGTTTCTATTGCTGGTCGGTATGCCCCATTCTTTGGGAAGAAACCTTTTGTGTTTAAACTTTCCATTACTAATGTATTTGAGGTATATGATTGCTGAAATATTCTATATGTTGATAATTGATGGTGATCTTTGAAACTGAAAGAAGTGAAAGTGTGGAATATGAAATATAGCCACCGTGCCAGGAATAAAGAATCTTGTGAATGGCCAAATGAGCCGGAGGAATATTGTTGTTGTAAGTGACTGGAAATAATAATGAGAATTTATACAAAGTGAAAGATGTTGAGACGAGTACAATTGTATTTATGTTACCTTTTTGTGCAAATCAAGTCAAAAAACTATTTTTGGGAGCATCATTAGCAAAACCGGTGAAGGGTGGGTCATAAGGCCCACACCTGAAACTACATGTGTCGGTGTAGGGGTAGACTGTGATTATTCCCCTTATTTGGGATGAAATTGAAATATTGGTGAAATTGTGATTATTCCCCTTATTTGGGATGAAATTGAAATATTGGTGAAATTGTGATTATTCCCCATTATTTGGGATGAAATTGAAATATTGGTGAAATTGTGATTATTCCCCTTAATTGGGATGAAACTGGTAATAGTTGTGAATTGGAAAAGTCAACTCACATGGCATATATGGGAAGGTGGCCTAGCTGATTGGGTGGAGATCGGACCCCATGTTGCACACATGGTGGTACTACTCTTGGTAACAACTTTATTTCGCATCACATGTCAAACCACATTGTTCGTGGTGAGATGGCCTAGCCGATCGGGCATGATCGGACTCCGTGCTAACAAAGACGGAGGTATATTGGTGCTAATGATCTCCCAACCAAAAATATATATTATTTTCTTATTTTGAAAATTGTTATGTTGCAATTGGGCATTTGGATATAGTTGATTGTGACTTGTTGTTTCTATGGTTTTCCTATTCTTATATGGTCATTCTATTTTGAAAGAAGACTTTTAGCTTTACATATTAGTACTATTCTATCACGACCCAATTTCCTCCTTCGTGAATCGTCGTGATGGCACCTAGTCTCTACGACTAGGTAAGCCTAACACTTTGCAGAAATGAAACAAAAGCACGAACATTAACTACTAACAGTAACAATTATCTAATAAGCAACTAAATTCCACTCGGCATTTATAATTATCACCTCTTAAAATATACAAAACAATTTCCAAAACCCGGAATACCATAAGTCACAAGCTACTAAGAAGTCTTAACCGTTCTATACATCATTTCTACAGAAATAAGGCAAAATGAACATAAAGGGATAGAGGGGGACTCTGAGGATCTGCGGACGCAGGCAGATGTACCTTGAAGTCTCCAATAAGCAGCAGTAACTGCAACTAGTGATAAGGCTGGTAAGATGAACCTGGATCTGCACACGAAAAATATGTGCAGGAAAGGGCGTGAGTATACCACAACAGTACCCAGTAAGTGCCAAGCCTAACCTCGGTCGAGCAGTGACGAGATCAGGTCAGGGCCCTACTGGTATAAAATAATGAAATAAGACATAACGAGATATGACAGTCAAAATAAATACGGAAATCTAACGGGAATAGAATCATAGCAAAACAACAGCTCAGAATACAGAGATAACAACAGCGGATCTCCAGAGATACCGTCTTGTAGTCCCAAACATAAATGTGCAGGGGATCTCCCGATATACCATTTTGTAGTCCCAAAATAAATATGCAGAACAGGGGGATCTCCCGAAATACCGTTCTGTAATCCCAAAGAAAATATGCAGTATAGGGGGATCTCCCGGAATACTGTTCCGTAGTCCCAAAGTAAATATGCAGCGCAACCAGCAAAAATAACAGTTACAGCAAGAAATCCTACAGTTTAGACTAAGTTCCAGTCAAAGAAAGCAGGTAATTTCACTAAACATGTTGCACAGAGTTCAAATAGGCAGTTAAACAAGTAGGCATGCTATTCTAATCTAAACAGGATAGTTACATATGCTAGTGTGTTTAAAATAAGGAGAAATAAGTTATGACTTAGTAACAACGGACACAACAAATAGCCTGTGTACGTACTCGTCACCTCACATACACGGCACTCACATATCAAACAGTACCAAATCCTAAGGGGAGTTCCCCCACACAAGAATAGGCAAGCCACTTACCTTGAACTAAGCTCAATCAATCAGTCACAATGCCTTTCCCACCAATATCCGGCTTCGAGTGGCCCAAATCTAGCCAAAATTAATTACATAGCATAAATATAACTACAAGAAACTAATCTAGCTAATGAAATCAAAGCTAACGTAAGAAACTGAAAAATCGCTCAAAAAGCCTCCCCGGGCCCACATCTTGGAATCGGGTAAAAGTCACAAAATACAATCACCCATTCACTCACGAGTTCATCGTACCAAAATTACTCAAATCCGATACCAAAATCTAGATCAAACCCCAAAATTCGGCCTAAGAACTTTTCTCAATTTTTCACAATTTGTCTTTCACCCCAAATCTGAAATTAAATGATGAATTCAAGCATAGATTAGTGGGATATAACCATTGTGAGAAGGCATGGGAGAAAATATGCTATTGATATTGGATGATATATACAATACAAGAGATCCCTATTTATAGTTATACACTACAAGGAGATATTACTCCTCTTCCAATATGGGATAAGACTACACTATACATATATGAAAACTAACACTCCCTCCTCAAGACGGTGCATACACATCATATGTACCAAGCTTGTTACACATGTAACTAATACGAGAACCAGTAAGAGACTTAGTGAAAATATTTGCTAGTTGATCATTCAACTTTACAAACTTTGTACCAATATCTCCTGAAAGTATTTTTTTCTCTGACAAAGTGACAGTCGATCTCAATGTGTTTAGTCCTCTCATGGAACACCGGATTTGACGCAATATGAAGAGCAGCTTGGTTATCACACACTAGTTCCATCTTGCTGATTTTCCGAACTTTAACTCCTTGAGCAACTGCTTGACCCAAACTAACTCACA
>AWOL01S0012992.1:30134-40967 GCA_000715115.1 Nicotiana otophora | reverse complement strand
ATTTTTTATCAAAAATATCCAAGTGCACCTGGAATAATCATCAATGAAACTGACAAAGTAGCGGAATCCTAAGGTGGAACTGACCCGACTAGGACCCCAAACATCTGAATGGACTAAAGTAAAAGGTGACTCTGCTCGATTATCAAGACGCCGAGGGAAATGGGAGCGGGTATGCTTACCGAGCTGACATGACTCACACTCTAGAGCTGACAAGTGAGATAAACCAGATACCATTTTCTGAAGTTTTGACAAACTGGGATGTCCCAACCGTTTATGTAATAAATCTGGTGAATCAGTAACAGGACAAGTTGTAGAAGGAAGACAAGATGTGAGTCCATGTGATTTAGCAAGGATAAGGTAATAAAGTCCGTTTGATTCACGCCCGGTACCAATGATCCGCCCCGTACTGCGTTCCTGTATAAAAACATGGTCATCAAGAAATAAAACAGCGCATTTAAGTGATTTGGCTAAGCGACTAACAGCTATGAGATTAAAAGGACTATTGGGAACATAAAGGACTGAATCTAAAGGTAAGGAAGGAAGTGGGCTTGCTTGACCTATTGCAGTTGCCATGGTTTGAGACCCATTGGCCATTGTGACTTTTGGAAGAGATTGAGAATACGAAATAGTAGTGAAAAGAGATTTGTTACCAGAAATATGATCTGATGCACCTGAATCAATGACCCAAGACTCAGAGGATGAAGATTGGGAGAAACAAGTCACGCTATTACCTGTTTGAACAACAGAAGCTATCTCAGAAGATGACTGCTTACATGCTTTATACTGAAGGAACTCAATATAATCTGCTAAAGAAACCATCCGACTATTCAAAGCATCAGTTCCCATGTCGCTACAATTTGTAATAGTAGGGTTAACTTGAAATAGTGGAAATAAATAACTCTTGTGAGAAAACTGAAGAAATAGCTTGAAAAACACTGTTTACAGCAGGAAAACAGAACATTGTTCTGTGCTGGAAACACTGTTCACGCCGGAAACACTGTAGCTCGCCGGAAAATTCCAAAGTTGTCGGAATTTGTTGTAACCAGGATGGATAGACTCAGAATTCCTTTGTGAGCAAGCTGTCCTGAAGAAATGTTTTCAAACAATGGCCGGAAAGGTCACTGTTCACGCCGAAAAAATATAAAAGTGGCCGGAATTTGATTTGAATTAGATGGTTAGGCTCGGAATTTTGAGGAGAGCACACTGTCCTGAAGAAGCTTCGCGAACAAATGATCGGAACCCTCGCCGGAAAAGTTGTTACCAGTGCGTGAAGGAGCGTGGCGTCTTTTCTGCCGAATAAAATTTTAGGGGTTGGTCGTCGGAGGGTGATCTACCTCATGATGGTGTTGGTTTTAGCACAACACCGACAGAAAGTGACTTTCACTTAGACAAGCCTTAGGTCATCGGAAAAATTGCACGATGACTAAGTTATTTCTTCCCGGTTAACGCTAGAATGATGCACAGAGATCTTTTCTCACTAATGCTCTGATACCATGTGAGAAGGCACGGGAGAAAATATGTTATTGATATTGGATGATAAATACAATACAAGAGATCCCTATTTATAGCTATACACTACAAGGAGATATTACTCTTCTTCCAATGTGGGACAAGACTACACTATACATATCTATAAACTAACAACCATAAAGGAGTTAGGAATCATTACCCAATGACTTCCTCTGAAAATCTCTCAAACTTTCGTCTTCTACCGAGCTCCCAATTCAATTTTGTGATATGAACTCAGAACCCTCATTTATTGAACTTTAAATTCTTCCCAGGTATGCCCTTCTTCGCGAACGCGGTCAAAGCCTCGTGTTCGCGAAGCACAAGCTGCTTCAGACCAAAAACTATACTCATCACGAATGTGATGTACTGGTAGCGTGAAGCTCAATTAGCCTGACCCTACGCGAATGCGGGACACTCATCGCGAACACGTAGGCTATCATTCATGGAACCCATCTGACCATTGACTCTATGCGAACACGAGGTCCTTATCGCGAACGCGTAGCCTTAGTGTTCCATACCTTCATGAATGCGGGAACGACATCACGAATGCGAAGAACAAACTCAGCTACCTTTTCCAGATGCTCTACGTGATCGCGAGACCTCTCTCGCGAACGCGATGAAGGATTGTCTGCAACAAAAACACTAGAAATCTACTATCTTTCAAGTCCAAAACCTAGTCCGTTAAGCACCCGAAACTCACCCGAGGCCCTCGAGACCTCAACCAAACATACTAACCAATCCTAAAATACCATACGAACTTAGTTGAGCCCTCAAATCACATCACAAATCACCCTCCAATTCAAACTTAAAGAACTTGAAACTTTAAAATTCTACAACCGATGCCGAAACCTATCAAACCATGTCCGATTGAACCATAATTTTGCGCAAAAGTCATAATCAACACTATGGACCTACTCCAACTTCCAGAATCAGATTCCGACCCCGATATCAAAAATTCCACTACCGGTCCAAAACTTCAAATATTTGACTTTTGCCATTTCAACCTTAAACGAGCTACAAACCTCCAAACCACAATCCGGACACTCTCCTAAATCCAAAATCACCCAACAGAGCTAACAAAATTGATAGAATTCTATTCTGGAGTCGTCTTTACATAGTTCCGACTATGGTCCAAATTCTAAGGCTTAAACCTTCATTTAGGGACTAAGTGTCCCAAACACTCCCCAAAAACAGAATGAAACCTCCCGGAAAGTCACAATAGTAGAAATAGATACGGGGAAAGCAGTTAATAGGGGATCGGGGCTCTAACTCTCAAAATGACCGATGGGGTCGTTACATATTCCATATGTACTAACGTCCCTTTTGCCGGGGGCACTGCATCTTCAATGGATGCAGGTGGTTCATTAGCGGGCAGCTTTGGTCCTCGTTAGCAGTCACTCTCTTTTGGTGAGCCCTACTCTATTCCGGGCTTGATATCATTTGATGTTGTATATTGTGTTTTGAGGTATAGCCGAGGCCTTGTTGCCAGCACTTTCATTCTTCACTTCTGTTGTACTTAGAGGCTCCGTAGATAGGTTGTGGATGGTGTTTGATATGGGGAATTGAACTAGAAAAGTTGGTATTTAGCAAACATATTTTTCATTATCTCTATAAACTCGTAATATTTTGAAAATTATGAAGGAAGCTGCTAATGGAAATTAAATGGGAGTTGTTAATTAAATCTTCTCAGTGTTTGATTAATAGAGTGCATCTCCTTTTTATTCATAGATGAGTTTGGGTAGAAGAAAATCTAACAGGCTTGCTCAGCTGGGTTATCTCGATTGAGCTCCGGTCGCGCTCCCTAATTTTGGGGCGTGATAGTAGGATTTGTGTGATAGGTCGGTCGAGTAGCTTGTACTGGATGTGGTGAGGTTATTGGACCTAAAATGAGTGCCATCGGATTTGATTAAGGAATGTTCGGAAGAATAGTGTCACTAGTCGGCTTAGATTTTGGCTATGGTTCTTATCAGGCAAGAGAGCTCCACGACTTGTTGATCTGATGGGTGGTTTATGAGTTTTTGGATGTTTCTTTCATCATTTACAGTGTACGAAGGTTCAGAATAAGGTTTTAATTAATATGAGATTTGTTACCGATGCCGGGTTTGTTATCGAGCAGCTATTGCGGTCGAAAGTTATTGCTATGAGTATTTGAGTTATGTGGTATATCATGTGATTATGCCTTGAGATATGGTTTTGGATTGGTACATCTTGTTCAGAGTTATACGGTGCATAGATACAAGAATATGGTCATATAATGAGTTTCTGTTTCGAATGTTGGGGATTTGGGTTTTAAGGTTTATGTACTAAGGTTGAAGTAAGGATCCTCTGTTATGTGGTGTTTTCGGGATTATATGGATTGGGATGATGTGGGATCACCCATGATTATGTGTATGGTGAGGTTATATGGAGATTTGATGGATTTAGAATCACTCTTGGCACGTTCGAGGACGAACATATGTTTAAGTGGGGGTGAATGTAACGACCCGACCGGTCGTTTTAAGCTTTAGCATTCTATTGGGTGGTTTGATACTTTGAATTGCTTCATATTATGTATTATGACTTGTGTGTATTGTTGGTTTCGATTTTCGAGCAGTTCGGGATTGATTTGCAAGAATGATTTTCGTTTTAGAAGCTTTAAGTTGAAAGAGTTGACCAAGGTTTGACTTTTGGGTAAACAGACTTGGAATCGGATTTTGATTATTCTAATAGGTTCGTATGGTAATTTTGGACTTGTACGTATGTTTGTATTTGGTTTTGGAGGTTCCTAGAAGAATTCGACACTATTTGTCGAAAGTTGGCAATTTGAAGAACTTAAGAGTTCACAAGTTTGACCAAGAGTTGACTTTGATGTTATTGGACTTCAATTGGTGTTCCGAGACTTTGGATAGGTCTATATAGTTGAACTGAACTTATGTGCAAAGTTTGAAAGTAATCCGAAGTGTTTAAGTTATTTTGAGGCTTTGGATAAGTTTGTATGATGTATTTGTACTCGTTGATATGATTGGATGGAATCCCGAGGGTCTCAGGTGTATTTTGGAACATTGGTTGAGAAACTAGTTAAGCTAAGGATTTAAAGTTTGACCATGGTCAATATCGGATCATGACGACCTCTTTTCAGTGATGTGAGTGCGCGAGCAGGTTCATAGTGTATTTTATGAGTGAAATGCATATATGGTTTGTGTCCAGGAGGTTCCGAATGAGTTTTGGGTGCTAAAATGAAGATTTACTTATTGCTGGGTTTTTTTCTGGTGTAAATAATTACGAAAATGTCATTGAAATTTTAAGATTTCTCTTAAAAATTCAAAATACCATATCTCCTTCATTTTCAAGCCAAATTTGGTGATTCAATAGGCTATCTTCGGTGTAATCTCACAAGGATCGTGTTGGGCTTATCAAATATAAGTTTCGGAATCATCTAGGACCTGAATCGAGCCGGAACAGCTGCGGCAATTTTTTTTCTTGTTTCGAAATTTAGTTACTTTTTCTCACAAGGTTTTGGAGCTCGGTTTGGGGCGAATTTGGAGGGGATTTTTACTACTTTGATTGGGGTAAGTATTTTTGACTCATATTTGTTATTATTTCATGATTCCAACCTCGATTTTAGTGTTTGATTAATAATTTGAATTGGGAAGTTTAGTAACAACTTTCTAAAACATAAATTAATGGTTTGAAGGTCAATTTGAGTTCAGAATTGAATGATTTTGGTATGATTAGACTTGTATCGGAATAGGTTTTCGGAATTTGTGAGTTTTGTCGAGTTCCAAGGTGCGATCCCCGGGTTAACTTTTTGGGTTGACTTTGTGGTTTTCATTAAAGATCGAAGCTTTATTATCCGAAATTGTTTCCTATGGCTTTTATTTATGATATTAAGTTATTTTGACTAGATTTGAGACGTTCTGAGGTTGTTTCACACGGGAAGGGATTCTTAAAGTATTGATTTAGCTTCTTTGAGGTAAGTGTCTTGCCTAACTTTATGTGGGGGAACTACCCCTTGGGATTTGGGTTGATTGTGCTAATTGTGTTATGTGAAAGCCGTGTACGCAAGGTGACGAGTACGTACACGGGATATATATGGTATTTGACCAGTTTAGGATATTTAGACTCTTTTCATGCCTTCAACTGAGTTGTCATAACATGTTATATCTTTCATTGTTAATCTACCCTTACATGTGTTAATCTATCCTTACATGCTTTATTTGACATTGTTAACACTTGCTCTATCTCTTACTTGTTATTTTGCTCTTACATGCTTTAGTAGAAGTTATTGCCCTCCTTATTATTTTGTTAATTCTTTAATTGTTGAATTACCGTACTTGAAGTTGTTATTTCATGGAATATCTTCTTTTTGCGTTATTGGTATTGAAGTTGTGAAAGTCGTTCTCACATTGAGGCGAAGTTGTTAATTGTTGAGATATCTTTCTTGTTGAGCTATTCACCTTTATTTTGTTATTATTGAGATTTTTTGTTTATATTGTGGTTGAGCCGTGGGCTATATGTTGTGAAAACTTTGGTACTGATGAATTTTTGGCAAGTTGTGGCATATGGGCACTTGTGATGCGAGTTGTTATTGTATTGTGATATAGATGCGCATGCGGCAGTATAAGGATGGGGGCTAATGTGCATGTGGCAGTATAAGGTGGGATTTATGTGTGTGTTACTAGTAAAGGAATTACTTGAAGCCACGTGGCAACATAAGGTGGGCTAAAGTGCGTGTAGCTATTTCGGGAAAAAATGTTCACAAAATTATCTAAATGTAAGGCTCACGCGGCGGTATAAGGAAAGATTGTGATTATGACTTGTGAAATTTGATTTCGAGGCGGTACCTTGGTTGTGATTCTTGTTGTGCATTCTATACTGGGACAACTTGTTGATTTGAACGGTTATTGTTCTTCCTTCAATCATTCATCCGCATTTTGATTGTTTTTGGTTATTCGTTATTATCTTGGTGTTGGAACGATTGTGGCTTCTTGTGTGAGTCATGCATTCTATGTGATTTGTTGTATTGCTTTAACATGCCAATCTGTGCCTCTGTAATAACTTGGTAAATTAATTGTCAATATGAATTTAATTGCGTGGAGTCATTATATTATATTTCTATTGAGTTATTGGTAACATAACGATTTAAATAATAGAATTATTGGCATGATTTATTCTATGTTTATCTTAAGATAAAACTTTCTATCTCACTCTGTGCCTTATTATTTTAAATGGTTATCGCCCTTTTTACTATAATTCGGTTCTTAAATTATACTCAACACCCTGTTGATCGGTTACCTTACTTAAAATTATTATCACGTTTCTCTTTTAACAAATTATATATTTAATTCGTTAATTTAACTGATGTTTTGCTTTGTTTAAATATGACAGTTTACTCAATTTTATTGATTTATAAACTAAACCCATATGATACTCTATTTTGTATTAATTGTATTTTATTTTACTTTAATTGATTTCTAAAATAAACTCATTATTTCATTTGACGCCTTACTTTATTCAAGATTGTTGTTATTCTTTATGGTGTTTAAATATAACTGTCGATCATTTTAATTGATATTTGTTATGGTTGCAATGTACATGGTAGCACGTTGGTCTTGCTTGACGCTCGCAAGCCTCGGAGTCACTATCTTACTTCCTTATGCTACTGTTAAATTGTAAATCGGAACAGTATAGTATTTAGTAGTTCTAGTGTATTTCTGTAGAGCTTATGGCTCCGTACTACCGGTTTTGAGAAATGTATAACTATTGGTCGTTGCAGTTATGTATGTAATTTACTGGTTTATGATTTAATGATTAAATAGCTCAATTCTGTTATTAACTCAGCATGTGTTAGGCTTACCTAGTCTTAGAGACTAGGTGTCATCATGACATCCTAAGGTAGGAATATGGGGTCGTGACAGTCTGGAGCATGATCCTCAAGTGTTGTTCATGATCCTCTCGGCTACGAGAATAAACCAGTATATCATCAATGAACACGATGATGAAGGAATCAAGATACGACTGAAACACGTTGTTCATCAAGTGCGTGAAAGCTGTCGGGGCATTGGTCAACCCAAAAGACATCACCAAAAACTAGGGGTAGCATCAGGCGCCTCGGGTGCTTGCTCCCCAACTAGAGCTACTGGTGGCTCCTTAGCCAGCTACTCAGGCAAGTGCTCTACCTGTAGCACGTGCCCCACCTCGGCCCCTACCTCTGCTCCCGCTCGTAGCAATACTGGACTTCTAGGCAGCAGCATCAATAAATGAAGCTCGTGTCTTCACCATCTGTGAGAGAATAGAAAGACAAAGGCTCAAACCCCGAAATTAATAAATCTGCACGATAAGGAATAAAAGAAAAGAAATTTCCTAATAGTTATGTAGCCTCTTGAAGATAAGTACAGGCGTCTCTTTATCGATCCGCAAGACTCTACTAGACTTTCTTATGACTCGTAGAACCTATGAACCTAGAGCTCTGATACCAACTTATCACGACCCAAAATCTCACCGTAAGGGTCGTGATGGCGCCTAGTACCTAAGACTAGGTAATCTTATCACGTGACAGTATTGAACATAATATAACAACTTCAAATGTAAATAAGAGCAATGAAAAACCATAATGGAGCCAAAATAGAGATACAACAGTCATTATCCCAAAACCCGATAATACTGAGTCATAAGCTCTACATATAGTACACAAGAAGTCTCCAAAAATACATCATTGTTTGGGATACAATCAACAGTAGCTAAAATGAAACAAGAAGATCAATTTGAGGCCTGCGAGGGGCCAACAGATATATCTTGAAGTCTCTAGTAGCTCGGGATCGACTCACTAACGACCAGCACAATCAGAGGTACCTGGATCTGCATAAAGAATGTGCAGAAGCGTAGTATGCGTACACCACAATCGATACCCAATAAGTATCAAGACTAACCTCGATGGAGTGGTAACGAGGTTCAAGTCAAGACACTCACTAGTCAAATAATCCAGTGCAAGATATCAACATAAAACTGACAACGAAAACATAACAGCATAAATATCAACCGAGAGTGGGCATATGATAACAGGGCAATTCAACCAATAACTCATGAAAACACAAAGGGACATAATTTAAAGGAAACAAGAAATGTTCAAAACAGCAATCCGTTCCAACACATGAGTAATATCAAGGATCACCCCGAAATACCACAACACATCATCAACAAGCCACCCTTATGACGCCGCGTGAGCTTCACAATAAAATATTTTCCCTTATACAGCTACACGCACATAAGCCCCCTTATCTCACCGCATGCTCATCAATAAACACCACCCTTATGTTGTCGCATGTGTATCTCACCACCCTTATATTCTACACAATAACAAATCAACCCGCACAACACATACACATGTGCCACAATATCACCATAACAACAATACCAAAGTCACAACAAGATATAGCCCACGGCTCAACAACAATGTGTACAAGAATCATTATAATAACATAATGGGTACGGGGAGTGAACAACGATACAACATGTTTCATATAACAAACAACCCCAATTCAAGGCATATTAATAGCCTAAGGTCTAATCCGGTCAATTCCCACACATATGCCCGTGTGCACACTCGTCACCTTATGTTCACGTCATTTCACATAGCACAAATAATGCAAATTAGACCAAATTCAAGGGGGTAATTCCCCCACACAAAGTTAGGCAAGATACTTACCTCAATTAGCCTCAATCAATACTCTAAAAATACTTTTCCTTTAAAATTCATCTCCGCACGGCACAAATCTAGCCAAATTTAATAATATCAAACAATACAAGAGAATTCAATTTCAATTAATAAAGTTAAGATCTTTATACTTTTCCAAAAAATTGAACAAAAGTCAACCACGGGCTCGCTCGATCAAAACCCGAGTCGAGGGGTAGATCTTGACTACTTATAACCCCACGAGTCCAAATATGTGTTTGGTTTTCAGATCCGAATCCAAATCGACTCTCAAATATTAAATTTTTATTTTTCAAAACATAGTAAAAAATCCGCAAAAATTCTCTTCACGTCTCATGGAATAGATGTTAAAATTCATAAATAATCATGTTATAATATCAAAATTGTGTCAAAATTACTTACCCAATAGCTTTGTGTCATAACCCTAATTTTCCTCCGTAGGATGTCGTGATGGCACCTAGTCTCTAAGACTAGGTAAGCCTAACACTTACTAAATAATTAGAAGAATTCAACCATCAAATGAAAAATACGAGATAAAAATCTTATACAAATTACAATTCTCAAAACCGGTAGTACAAGTCATAAGCTCTACTGAGTTTGTTAGAAAATCCCTAAATACAACTGTTCGGATGGAATTAAACAGTACAATGGTGACTCAGAGGCATGCAAACGCGACGGCAGGTTTACCTTGGGTCTCCACAGCTCGATCAGCCGGCTAATAATCAACAACAACCGAGGCACCTGGATCTGCACAAAAATGTGCAGAAGCATAGTATGAGTACACCATAGCGGTACCTAGTAAGTATCAAGACTAACCTCGGTGGAGAAGTGATGAGGGACAGTCAAGACACCTACCCGACTAAACAACTTGAACAAGTGTGTAAATGAACTAATAGAGAAACAATATTAATATAAAGCTAAGCAGGATAAGGAATACAAGACAATACTTGCAATGATACACTAGTAACAACAATATTCAACAGGAAGCAGTCAGGTAATAATGTTGTTGAGTAACTGATCACAGTCTAAGTATGGGGAAACCAAATAAAGGAAAAACCAGCAACAACTCAATAAAAACAACCGCTTTCACACCAGATCTGTTCAAGCATTTCCACGAGGTACCATACCTCATAATCACATCTCATGGGTCCCAATTCATGAACACTAATCACTTGGCATCTTGTTCTCACATTACAACTCATAACCGCACGAACGACTCACGTGCCAATAGAACAATCCTCACACAGAAGGCAAGAAGACAGGAGTACATATAATGGTTAATGTCATCAGGATTCACATTTTTAAGACTAATATGGGTGATTTAACTACGTGTATGCTTGTACAAGTGTTCTACCATAATTCCAGTCAACAATAAGAGTAGAGTCAATGAATAGCACATAAGAAACGATCATCATAAAAGGTACAGTGTAGCAAAAGCAGCAATGAAGTTTGAAGCAGCGACCAGCACAACAAGCTTAGCTATATAGAACTGAGCAAATAGTGCAACACGGAGGAAAACAATTAATATTATACTAAGGAAAACAACAATCAAATACAAGTGCACAAAAAAGGGAAAATGACAACAAGAGCCCTCCCGAGGTACCGCCTCATAGTCTCAAATCATAAAATAAATC
>AWOL01S0012992.1:11196-30041 GCA_000715115.1 Nicotiana otophora | reverse complement strand
AATATAAAGCTAAGCAGGATAAGGAATACAAGACAATACTTGCAATGATACACTAGTAACAACAATATTCAACAGGAAGCAGTCAGGTAATAATGTTGTTGAGAGTTGATCACAGTCTAAGTATGGGGAAACCAAATAAAGGAAAAACCAGCAACAACTCAATAAAAACAACCGCTTTCACACCAGATCTGTTCAAGCATTTCCACGAGGTACCGTACCTCATAATCACATCTCATGGGTCCCAATTCATGAACACTAATCACTTGGCATCTTGTTCTCACATTACAACTCATAACCGCACGAACGACTCACGTGCCAATAGAACAATCCTCACACAGAAGGCAAGAAGACAGGAGTACATATAATGGTTAATGTCATCAGGATTCACATTTTTAAGACTAATATGGGTGATTTAACTACGTGTATGCTTGTACAAGTGTTCTACCATAATTCCAGTCAACAATAAGAGTAGAGTCAATGAATAGCACATAAGAAACGATCATCATAAAAGGTACAGTGTAGCAAAAGCAGCAATGAAGTTTGAAGCAGCGACCAGCACAACAAGCTTAGCTATATAGAACTGAGCAAATAGTGCAACACGGAGGAAAACAATTAATATTATACTAAGGAAAACAACAATCAAATACAAGTGCACAAAAAAGGGAAAATGACAACAAGAGCCCTCCCGAGGTACCGCCTCATAGTCTCAAATCATAAAATAAATCACAACTTTCCTTATATCACCGCGGGAACCTTTATATTTAGTTTTGAAAAGCATTTTTCCCGAAATAGCATCCCGCATTTTAGCCCACCTTATCACACTGCATGGCTTCTGGTAGTTCCCCCACTAGCCACACGTTTCAAGCCCACCTTATCTCACTGCATGCATTTCAACACCCAGACCTTATATTACCGCGTGCGTATCAATAATAACAACAGCACGGAAGAAAGCTCGTGCAACATAATAACAACCGCATGGCAGAAACCTCGTGCAAACATAATAACAACCGCACGGAAGAAACCTCGTGCAAACACATAACAATTTTCTCTGTATGCCAAAAACATAACAACTCAAATAAATGACTTTCACAATATGTGCCCACATGCCACAACATTTCCTCAAAACAGTTTCAATATTACAACCATGTATAGCCCTCGGTTCAACAACACTGAATACAATAGCAACAACAACGATAACATGAGAATACGGCAAATAAATCAACACAAGAACTTCAGAACACAAAGAAACGGAAGAACAAATTCACAGAGAAAGGCACAACAGGGAAATAATAGTCTCAACAAGAAAAGTTCAACAAGGGAGAGGTAATGTGTAACAATGATTCCACGAAAGTGCAATTCGACAACAAGAGATATAGCATGAATCAATGACCCCAAATAAGAATACGTCAAGAATGAAAAGGGTAACAAATTTCTATTAAGGCTAAGCAATTACGGAAGAGATAATAATGATTTCAATTAAGGTTAAGCAATTATAGAAAGATAACAATGATTTCAATTAAGGTTAAGCAATTACGGAAAGATAGCGTGACGATAAAAGAGGCAACAACTTCAGTTAAATCACATAAGAGTTTAATCGGCAAGAAGGGTAGAACATGAAGCAATTAATTCCAATTAAGACACGTAAGTGTGAATTTAGTAAATGGGGGATTTAACATGACAAACAACTTCATATATAATGAACATAAGAACCTAAGAGCCCTAAACGGTCAAATTTTAGACAATAAGCCCGAGCACGTACTCGTCACCTAGCCTACACGGCCTTCACATGACACAATTACCACCAAATACTCAAATCCTAAGGGGTAGTTCCCCCACACAAAGTTCGGCAAGATACTTACCTCAAAGAAGCTAGACAGTAACTCTAAAATGACCTTCTCACGTGAAACAGCCTCCGGACGGCTCAAATCTAACCAAAATAACTTCAATTCATAAATAAAGCTCATCGAAAATAATTTCGGATAATAAAGCTTTAATTTTTAATTAAAACTAAAAAGTCAACCCAAAAGTCAAATCGCGGGCCCCACCTCAGAACCCGATAAAATTTAAAAAACCCAAACATCCATTTCGATATGAGTTCAACCATACCAAAATTAAAAAATTCTGATAACAATTTGACCTCCAAATCTTCATTTTACATTTTCAGAAGATTTCACAATTTTTCTCAATTTATTCCATTTAATTCGAAAAAAATGATGAATATAGCCATGGATTTATGAAATATATTCACTTTCGGATATAGAACACTCACCCAAGACGAACTCATGAAGAACTCCTCAAAAATTGCCCAAACCCGAGCTCCAAAAATCCATAACGAAAATGGAGAAATGACCAAATTCGATCCTTATGTTTCTGCCCAGTTTCGCACCTGCAGATAGATTTACGCGCTTGGGAGCTCGTTTCTGCGAGAACAATCTCGCACCTGCGGTGACCACGCAACAGCCCTCTTTTGCACCTGCGCCATTTCTTCCGCTCCTGTGCAATCGCAGGTGCGAGCCTCATTTGCGCATCTGCGATGTCAACCGCTTCTGCACCCCAAATTTCTGCATCTGCGGAGCCTCTCCAGCCAGCCTTCCCAGCCCGCTTCTGCGACGAATTCCACGCTTCAGCGAGCATGCACCTACGCTTCAGGCGCAGGTGCGACGACACCAGCAACCAGAATTTCCAGCAGCTTCAACAAGTCTCCAAACGATCCAAACCCCGTCTGAAACTCATCCGAGCCACTCGGAGCCTCGTCCGAATATACCAATAAGTCTCGTAACATAACACGGGCCTACTCGAGGTCTAAAATCACATAAAACAATGCCGAAATTACAAATTGCACCTCGAATCGGACATGTGAATTTTCAAATTTTTAAATTCTATTTCTTGTGCCGAAACGTATCAAATCAATCCGGAATGACTTCAAATTTTGCACACGAGTCATAATTGACATAATGGAGTTGTTCCAATTTCCGAAATCAAAATCCGAACCCTATATCAATCAAGTCATCCTTTGGTCAAACTTATAAATATTTCAAATCTCTAACTCTTCCAACTTTCGCAAAAATGCGCCGAATTGCCCTATGGACTTCCAAATCCAAATCCGGACATACGCCTAAGTCCAAAACCACCATACGAAGCTATTGAAACCATAAAAATTCCATTCCGGAGTCGTTTGTTCAAAGCTCAAACTCCGGTCAACTCTTTTCATTTAAGCTTCAAAAATAAGAATTGTTCTTTCAATTAAATCCCGAATCATCTGAAAACCAATCTCGACCACACACGCAAGTCATAATACACATTACGAAGCTTCTCGAGACCTTAAGCTGCTAAACGGGGCGCTAATTCCCAAAACGACTGGTCGGGTCGTTACATTCTTCCCCTCTTAAACAAATGTTCGTCCTCGAACGTTCCCAGTACCACTCTGAGATCATCAAATCACTGAATGTACTCATCATACATATACTCGCGGGTGACTCTACGTCACCCCAATATACATAGTCCCAACAACACCATCTCAACTGAATATTATTCCTTCCACCCACACTGGCAAACCTTAGAACCAAATTTCTCACCCTCCAATCATTTCCAAAAGAGGCGATTCCTACATCAACATGCGATTACAACCTCAGCCAGCTGCAACAACTTATGCCTATACCTACCAGGTGCAACCACACGACGTAACACATCACACTTATGCCTTAAACAACAACTCTAGCCATAGTAGCTGTCCATAATCAAATCTAGTACCGGCAATTAGCCTCATATCTATTAGAATCCTGTTTCAAACCTTCACAACACTGACAACGATACAAGAAACATGAAGACCTCATAACTATTCACCTGAATCAACAAGTCACATCTAACACCATCGGGGCACACACCTCGCAAGCTAAATCTCAATAAGCACAACACGAACATGACTGAATATGTAAGGAGAAACACATAAGAGAACTATCAAACAAGCCCGACATGCACCACTCCCTATCAGTATCAAACAACGAATCAATTTCACAAAGGGAGAATCAAAACATATGAATAAATCACAAGAATCTTATCCTGATATAACTCAACCGCGGCCCGTAGCCCGGCTCAAACATATCAAATCACATGAAAATGCGAGGACCCCATCCTCAGCTTTGAATCGCAAGTAGAATGCACATCATACCAACTGAAACCTTCCACTAGTTCAATTCTGCTAACAAAATAACAACACATACTGAGCCGCCACCCTGGTAGAGCATCTAAATTACAAGTCATAACTAATCACTCAGAAATCGCATCAGAACCTACCGTAATGGGTAACAGAAAGCCATTTCTAGTCTTATAACTCTCAATAATGAATAAAAATAAAATGATAGACATGGGCTACCACTATAGAATCTCCCAACAGGAGTAAACACATAAGCAGAGTACAAGATCACAAAACTCACACATATGTGAAGTAAAATATAAGGACTCACCCTGATAAGCAGAATCGGAACAAGATACGGATGATGCTCCTCTATAACAAATCAAAATCATAATTGTACAACATCATCTGGTGTAGCGTCCTCAGTTCTACCATAGAAAATACATCAACGGGTCGGGCATCCCCCTCTTAGGCGCCCTCTACTCGCCTGACCTACACCCCAAGCTGGCGGTGTAGGGATATCAGCAACTGAAGCAGAACTCATAGCCTAAATACCCCGCTATGACACATCTGTCTGGAGTCTGGGACAGTCTCTCACCATGTGGCTGGTATTTCCACACTCAAAGCAACCTCTCTGCTGACGTGGCTGTGGAAGCTGTCCGGTACGGGAACCTTGAGACCCATGGGTACCTGAAACACCGTGCAAAACCTGAAGTGCAAACTGAACTGGCTGAACTACAAAACCTCTACCATGCCGTACTCTGCCTCCAAAATAGGAACCAATAGGTCTCCCCGGTCTACGAGTCCTCTTAGCCTCCTTGTCATCCCTCTCCTAACCCCGCATGACCTCTCTCTCCTGGTCCCGCATGCCCTCTAATCAGCGAGCAATCTCTACCACCTGCTGAAATGGAATATCCGACTCCAACTCTCGAGCCATGCTTAACCGGATATCATGACGAAACCCCTCAATGAACCTGCGAACTCGCTCTCTGACTATAGAAACCAAAACATGTGCATGTCTAGACAAATCACTGAATCTAACGGCATACTCTGACACTGACGTAGTGCCCTGGCGCAACTGCTCAAACTCCATGCGCCATGCATCCCGAAGGGTCTGGGGAACAAACTCTCTCAAGAACATCCCCGAAAACTGAAACCATGAAAGTGAAGCTGCATCGGCCGGACTACCCCACTCATACGCTCGCCACCACTGATATGTTGCTCCCTTAAGCTGGACAGTAGTAAAAGCAACCCCACTCATCTCCACAATACCCATACTGCGGAGAATACGGTAGCATTCCCCTAGGAACCCATGCGCATTCTCTGAAGCCAAACTACTGAAAGTAGGAGGGTAATACTTTTTGAACCTCGCAAGTCTAAGTTGTTCTTCCCCATATGCAGTTGTCCTAACTACAGGCTGAACTGGGATAACAGGCTGTGTCGGCATGGCACCTGAAACCTGACCAACATGGATTCGTTGCTCTGGAGTACGGGCGGCGGAAGTCTAAGCTCCTCCCCCGATCCTTGAAGTAGCTGGTGCAACTGGAATCAACCCTGCCTGAGCCAATGTACCAAACATGTTCACGAACTATGCTAAAGTCTCCTGAAATCATGGGGTCACGACAGGCGCCTCCGGTGCCTGTCCCCCAACAGAAGCTATTGGCGGCTCCTCAATAGCTGCTCTGACAGATGCTCTAGCTATAGCACGTGATCCTCCTCGGCCTCTGCCTCTACCCCGGCCCCTAGCAATACCAGCTCTGGGTCAGCGTCATCGGTAACTACAGCTCGTGTCCTCACCACTTGTGAGAGAATAGAATGACAAGGATTCAAACTCCGAGATCAATAAACTCACATGATAGGAATAAAGGAAGTGAAATTGTCCTAATAGTTCTGTAGCCTCTCGAAGATAAGTACAGACGTCTTCGTACCGATCCGCAAGACTCTACTAAACTCGCTTATGACTTGTAGCACCTATGAACCTAGAGCTTTGATACCAACTTATCACGACCCTAATTTCCCTCTGTAGGATGTCGTGACGGCACCTAGTCTCTAAGACTAGGTAAGCCTAATACTTACTTAATAATTAGAAGAATGCAACCATCAAATGAAAATATACGAGATAAAAATCTTAAACAAATTACAATTCCCAAAACTAGTAGTACAAGTCATAAGCTCTACTGATTTTGCTAGAAAATCCCTAAATGCAACTATTCTGATGGAATTAAACAGTACAATAAAAATATCAAAAAGTGACTCTGAGGCCTGCGAACGCGACGGCTGGTTTACCTTGCGTTTCCACAGCTCGACCAGCCAGCTAATAATCAACAACAACCGAGGCACCTGGATTTGCACAAAAATGTGCAGAAGCGTAGTATGAGTACACCACATCGGTACCCAGTAGGTATCAAGACTAACCTCGGTGGAGTAGTGACGAGGGACAGTCAAGACACCTACCGGACTAAACAACCTGAACAAGTGTGTAGATGAACTAACAGAGAAACAATATCAATATGAAGCTAAGCAGGATAAGGAATACAAGATAATACTTGCAATGATACACTAGTAACAACAATATTCAACATGAAGCAGTCGGGTAATAATGTTGTAGAGTAACTGATCATAGTCTAAGTCCGGAGAAACCAAATAAAGGGAAAACCAGGAACAACTCAATAAGAACTACCGCTTTTACAGCAGATCTATTCAAGCATTTTCATGAGATACTGAACCTCATAATCACAGCTCACGGGTCCAATTCATGAACCCTAATCACTTGGCATCTTGTGCCCACATTAAAACTCATAACCGCAAGGACGACTCACGTGTTAATAGAATAATCCTCACACAAAAGGCAAGAAGACAGGAGTACGTATAATGGTTAATGTCATCAAGATTAACCTTTTAAAACTGACATGGGTGATTTAATTACGTGTATGCTTGTGCAAGTGTTCTACCATAATTCCAGTCAATAATAAGAGTAGAGTCAATGAATGGCACATAAGAAACGATCACCACGAAATGTACAATGTAACAAAAGCAGCAATGAAGTTTGAAGCAGCGACCAGCACAACAAGATTAGCTACATAGGACTGAGCAAATAGTGCAACATGGAGAAAAACAATTAATAGTATGCTAAGGAAAGCAACAATCAAAGGCAAGTGCACAGAAAAAGGGATATGACAACAAGAGCCCTCTCAAGGTACTGCCTCGCAGTCTCAAATCGTAAAATGAATCACAAATTTTCTTATATCACCGCGGGAGCCTTTACATTTAGATTTGAAAATTATTTTTTTCCGAAATAGCATCCCGCGTTTTAGCCCACCTTATCACACTGCATGGCTTCTAGTAGTTCCCCTACTAGCCACACGGTTCAATCCCACCTTATCTCATCGCATGTGTTTCAACACCCAAACCTTATACTACCGTATGCGTATCAATAATAACAACAGCACGGCAGAAACCTCGTACAACACAATAACAACCGCACGGCAGAAACCTCGTGCAAACACAATAACAACCGCACGGAAGAAACCTCGTGCAACACAATAACAACAGCACGGCAGAAACCTCGTGCAAACACAATAACAACCGCACGGCAGAAACCTCGTACAACACAATAACAACAGCACGGCAGAAACCTCGTGCAAACACATAACAATTTTCTCAAGAAAACTTGTATGCGAGAAGCATAACAACTCAAATAAATGACTTTCATAATATGTGCCCACATGCTACAACATTTCCTCAAAACAGTTTCAATATCACAACCACGTATAACCCTCGGTTCAACAAACCTGAATACAACAGCAGCAACAACAACAATAACATGAGAATACGGCAAGTAAATTAACACAAAACTTTAGAATACAAAGAAAGGGAAGAACGAACTCACAGAGAAAGACACAACAGGGAAAACAAACCTCAACAAGAATAGTTCAACAAGGGAGAGGTATTGTGTAACAATGATTCCACGAAAGTGCAATTCGACAACAAGAGAGATAGCATAAATCAATAACCCCAAATAAGAATACGTCAACAAGGAAAAGGGAAACAAACTTCCATTAAGGCTAAGCAATTACATAAGAGATAATAATAATTTCAATAAATATTAAGCAATTACTGAAAGATAACAATGATTTCAATTAAGGTTAAGCAATTACGGAAAGATAACATGACGATAAAAGAGTCAACAACTTCAGTTAAGGCACATAAGAGTTTAATCGGCAAGAAGGGTAGAACATGAAGTAATTAATTTCAATTAAGACACGTGAGGGTGAATTTAGTAAATGGGAGATTTAACATGACAAACAACTTCACATCTAATGAACATAAGAACCTAAGAGCCCTAAACGGTCAAATTTCTTAAAATAAGCCCGAGCACGTACTCGTCACCTCGCGTACACGACCTTCATATGACACAATTAGCACCAAAGACTCAAATCCTAAGGGTAGTTCCCCCACACCAAGTTAGGCAAGATACTTACCTCAAAGAAGCTAGAATGGTACTCTAAAATGGCCTTCTCGTGTGAAACAAGCTCAACTCTTACCAAAATAACTTTAATTCACAAATAAAACTCGTAGAAAATCATTTCGGATAATAATGCTTCGATTTTTAATTAAAATTAAAAAGTCAAACCCTGGGCTCGCACCTCGAAACCCAATAAAAAGTCATAAAACCCGAACACCCATTCCGATACGAGTTCAACCATACCAAAATTAACAAATTTCGACAACAATTCGACCTCCAAATCTTCATTTTACATTTTCGGAAGATTTCACAATTTTTCTCAATTTCTTCAATTAAATTCGAAATAAATAATGAATATAACCATGGATTTATGAAATATAATCACTTTCGGATATAGAACAGTTACCCAAGACAAACTCGTGAAGAACTCCTCAAATATCGCCCAAAATCGAGCTCCAAAAACCCAAAATGAAAATGGAGAAATGACAAAATTCAATCCTTATGTTTCTGCCCAGTTTCGCACCTGCGGACAGATTTGCGCGCCTGCGAGCTAGTTTTTGCGAGAAAAATATCGCACCTGTGGTGATCACGCAGCAGCCCTCTCTCGCACCTGCGCCATTTCTTCTGCTCCTATGCAATCGCAGGTATTGCGCAGGTGCGAGCCTCATTTGCGCATCTACGATGTTAGCCGCTTCTGCGCCCCAAATTTTTGCACCTGCGGAGCCTTTCCAGCCAGCCTTCCCAGGTCGCCTCTGCGACAAATTCTACACTTCCGCGAGCACGCACCTGCGGTCCTTCATGCGCAGGTGCGAAGGCACCAGCAACTAGAATTTCCAGCAGCTTCACCAAGGCTCCAAACGATCTGAAACTCATCCGAGCCACTCGGAGCCTCGTCCGAATATACCAATAAGTCCTGTAACATAACACGGGCCTACTCGAAGTCTCAAATCACATCAAACAATGCGAAAATTATAAATTGCACCTCGAATCGGACATGTGAATTTTCAAATTTTATTTCTTATGTCGAAACGCATCAAATCAATCCGGAATGACTTCAAATTTTGCACACGAGTCATAATTGACATAATGGAGTTGTTCTAATTTCCCGAATCAAAATCCAAACCCGATATCAATTAAGTCAGCCTTCGTTCATACTTATAAATATTTCAAATCTCCAATTCTTCCAACTTTTGCCAAAATGCGCTGAATTGCCCTACGGACTTCCAAATCCAAATCCGAACATACTCCTAAGTCCGAAACCACCATACGAAGCTATTGAAACCATAAAAATTCTATTCCGGAGTCGTTCGCTCAAAGGTCAAACTCCGGTCAACTCTTTTCATTTAAGCTTCAAAAATAAGAATTGTTCTTTCAATTAAATCCCGAATCATCTGAAAACCAATCTCGACCACACACGCAAGTCATAATACACATTACAAATCTTCTCGAGACCTTAAGCCGCTAAACGCCCCGCTAATTCCCAAAATGACCGGTCGGATTGTTACACTTTGAATGAAAATCCCCTCCTAAAATCTCCTCCCGTCGAGTTTAGGATTCAAAATGTGATAAAATGAGACTAAGTCTCGAAATCCCATCCTTTTGTTCAGCTATAGAAGTTCGCAAATGCGACCTCTCACAAATGTGACCATTTGATCGCAAATGTGATGCCTGCTGAGCCCAGGGTATGTCGCAAAAGCGACACAGACTTTGCATTTCCGAAGTAAGACCACTATGCAAAAGCGATCCCTTGATCGTAAATGTGGTCAACCCTGCCCAGATGCCCCATCGCAAATGCGATCCAAAAGTCCGCAAAAGCAAACACACTAGCCCAGCCAACCTCGCAAATGTGATACCCATCTCGCAAATGCGACATCTGCAAATGCGAAAAGGATCTCGCATTTGCGAGACCTGCAGCATCAGCTCTAAACCAGCAATTTCTTAAATAGTTCAAATCACTTTGAATCGCATCCGAAACACACCCGAGCCCCTAGGGGTCCACACCGAACATCCATACAAGTCTAAAAATGTCATACGAACTCACTCGCGAACTTAAAATACCAAGATAATATCCGAAACCACAAATCAGACACCAAAACACATAGAATTCATAATGAAACTCAAGAATCGCTACAACCACAACCAAGCGTCTGATTCCTACCAAACCAACTCCAAACTTTGCACATAAGTTCCAAATGATAAAAAAGTCAACCTATGGTCAAACTTAAAAAATTTCTAAACCTTCAAATTGCCGACTTTCGGCAAAAAGAGCCAAACCAACCTAGGATCCTCTGAAATTCAATTTCGAGCATAAGCCTAAGTCCAAAATCACTATACGAACCCATTGGAACCATCAAAATACCATTTCGGGGTCGTTTCCACAAAAGTCGAACCTCGGCCAACATTTTCATCTTAAGCTTCCAAACTAAGAACTAAGTATTTCAAATCAACCTAAAACCCAACCAACCATCTTCTCAAGTCTTAAAATCACAAATACACATACGGAAAGCTTCAAAAGGGAAAACATGACTCAAACACACAAAACGACCGGTCGGGCCGCTACACGTGCTACCCATTCTAGGATATACTCAACAACTACAAGTATAGTAAAAGATAGCTAGAACATTATGTTTACTTATTTGATTACGATATTTACTCATCCTATTAGCTACACTTAGAATATTAAATCTAGCTAACAATCAAAATAACCATTTAACGTGTTGCTCTTGTAATTCAAATAACTCGCCTTGATATTTATGCCTTTAGACGCGTTCTTGTAGTCGGATTAATTTATTAGGTTCGATATGCATTGGACTAAGTAAAATAACTCACATTTGAGTAACCATAACTTGTGAAAAATTTAATTGAGTCTAGTATAATTTTATGAGACGTTTGATTCCCTTGCTATTCTTTCTTTCGTTCCGTTTCATACTTAAGCTAATTGATTTTGTACATAATTTGGCATCATAAATTTAATTGTAAGTTGTATTTACATTTATTTAAATTAAACTAACTAGAATACTTTATTACGTAATGTATATTTTTTAACCTCTTTATTACATTAAAAAATAATCCTTTATCATATATTTTGATAACCGTTTTCTATATTCTTATTTCTTAAACCGATTCTTTAAAGTCAATAGTTATTTTGTTCATAGTACATACCAAGGTTATTAATTCAAAGATAATTTAATTTTTCACTTTTGATCAATCGTTTTCTAAACAAGTCTTTCTTATATTTTATCTATTTATTCAAAAATAATTGTCCTTAAACATAAATCAAAATTCTTTTAATTAAAATATATTTGGTTAATTTTTAAATACTTTACTCATTAATACACATTCTTTACATTTCATCGGTCATCAAAAAATATAATTTTTTATATACTTTATTCACACCCTTGTACATATTCTATTACACATAACTATTTATATTTTTATCCTGTGACACTCATATTTAATCATTCTTCATTCAAATTATTTTCACAATTCTTTGTAAATAATAATTAGTCATTTTCTACATACTCCCCCCTTTATTTGATCAAGTCCAGTCGGTAATCATACTTTGTGGATCTTGAGGGATGCCAAACTCATTCCCCTTGAGATAACTTGAATCCTTGCCGAGGATCTCAACAGTTTTTGCAGACCAAAACCAGAAGTCTTACATAGTATAATTTAGATGGCCAAGTGTGCCTTTATATTAGATGGCGACTCCATAACTCTAACTATTCTTGTATAGTGTTATAAGTTGTATTTTGTTTTAACCTGTGCAAAATAGGGTTCAACAGGCATTTTCCAAATCGGGCGTCATATGAGGTACCGAAATTCCAAAGTGGGGCGCCATTTGAGGCGTGAAGTTACGCCGCCTAGAATCGTCTAAGGCACAACAATTTTGCAGCCTAGCATCTTTGTTCTTTTCGTGCTCTACTTCATTGTTTTTTATACCTTTTTGGGTAACTTTTTCTCTATTTTGCATTCAAATGTTCTTATACATAAAATCAACTCAATTAAGCTCAAACATCACATAAACTATCATTAAAACCTCAAAATGTACGGCAAGTAATATCATAAATTATGGAATTATAGCTAAACGTCAATATATTAATACGAAAAATAAGTCAGAAAACATCATCAACTGCAGAAATAATGCACCAATTTCTAAATCCCGGTAATATGATGTCATGAGCTAATGAAGTAGAGTACAACATAGTCTCAAATACGAAAGTACTATCTGGAACAAGGAAATAATAGAGTAGATAGGATGGGGACTCCATAAACTACAAATCCAAGAGTAGCAGCTCACCGGGAAGTCACTAATAAAGCTCCAAGGCAATCTCCTGATCGGGTTTAGCACCAACACCCAGATCTGCACAAAAATATGCAGAAGCATAGTATGAGTACAAAAATTAATATATACTCAGTAAGTATCAAGTCTAACCCAACGAACTAGTAACAAATTTTTGAAAAATACATTCACTTTTCATAACATGATAATTCATAAAGCACATATAATTACAGAGAAACAGCCAAAAAAATAGAGATATAAATAATAAAGTACACAGTTAAGAAAGAAAATAACAAACACTCTTAAGATAAAATAATCAAAAGCATAAATCAAGGCACCAAATTCGCATATAAGGTAATATGTAACATCTAGCATTGATATGAATTCTTCTTACATGAATCTAGAATGTCCATGCATAATAAAGGCTAAATATTTACCTCAACTGACACCTCTCTGGTGTCTAATAAGACTGCGCACACATGGCCAATGTAGCATGTTAATCACACAACGCTGGAAGATAGATCCAAGCCCATGCACCCGAGCATTTTAGCTCCATAATCAATCATTAATATCTTATAAATCATTCATCAACCACATGGACTGAAATATCGTTCCATAATCTTAACAACCGCACGGAATGTAGTGATGTATGCATGTATACAACTATGACTTCAGCTATAATATGAATCCAACATACAAAATAGCCCACCATATCTAAATAAGAAATCAAAAGCCTAGACATGATCTTTAGCACGAATAAATTTGCTCACTAGTCGTATAAACAATTAAAGCATATAACAAGAAGAACACATCTCATATAAGGCACAAAGAACAATTAAAGCATATAACAAGAAGAACACATATGATATAACCTTGGTATCTGCATATATGCTTTTTTACCTCGCATACACGGTCAGACCTCTCTATAACAGCATCCCTATATAACAACAGTTCACTATAAAAGCCAAGCTATTTTCGGAACCAATTTTTATATTATGTTATAATATATGTTCTCTATAACAGCACTTCACTATAGCATCCAAAAATATTCAGAACAAACGGGGCTGTTATAGAGAGGTTTGACTGTACACTACCCGCAAACACGTAGTATTTTATATATAAGTCCATTTTAGGAATATTTCCTCCAATTGAGGTTAGCCAGAATACTTACCTTATCTGAAGTAAGATCTAACTTTCCAAAATGCCTTTTCCTTTAAACTCGACCTTCAATCGTCCAAAATCTAGCCAAATAATACTCAACAAGGTCAAATAAAGTTATAGAAATCAAATCCAAATAATAAAGCCTCGATCTTTAATCAAATCTCAAAAGTCAACAAAAATTCAACCCGGGATCACATGGTCAAGACCTGGAACAAAAATCGAATTCCATTAACCCATAACCTCACGAGTCCAATTATATGATTAGTTTCCAAATTCGAGTCCAAATCGGAGTTCAAAAACTCAAAATACACTTTTTAACTTTCAAGTCAAAAACACTTTTTTCTTCTCCTAGATTAATTATTTGCCGCACAAAATCGAATGTAGATTCATGATACATTCATAGATCTTGTTCAGAATCACTTACTCTACGAATGTAGATGAAATCTCCTTCAAAAATTATAACGACCCGTCGGGTCGTTTTGTATATTTAAGCCCCTTTTTCCCTATTTGATACTTTCCGTATATTTGTATATTACTTTACGACTTGCGGGATGGTTCGTTCGTTCTCGGGATGGTTTTGGAGTGAATTGGAATATATAGTTCTATTATTGGAAGCTTAAGTTGTAAGAGTTAACCAAGGTTTGACTTTTGAGCAGGTGGCCTTGGATTGGTAATTTGATGGTTCCAATAGGTTCATATGATGATTTTGTACATAGGTGTATGTCCAGATTTAGATTTGGAGGTTCCTATGGTGTTTTGGCTAATTGTCAAAAGTTGGAAAGTTGAAGATTTGGAAGGTTCATAGGTTTGACCAGGAGTTAACTTTGATGATATCGGGTTTGTATTGTCATTATGTGACTTGAAATAGGTTTGTTATATCATTTGAGACTTGTATTAAAAGTTTGGATGTAATCCGGATTGGTTAAGCATGAATCGGATGCTTGGTTTGAAGTTTAGAAGCTTATGAACTTAAGAGAAGTTCAATTTCTGGTTTGATCATCGATTTATAGATGTGTGATGTTATCATATGTGTTTCGAGGCTTTGGATAGGTCTGGGTAGTGTTTATGGACTTGTTGGTGTGATTAGATGGGGTTCCAGGTGGCTCGGGTGAGTTTCGGACCACCCGAAGATTCAGTGATGTTGCACATTTTCTGCTGGTGTCTGGTGTGCTTCGTGATTGCGAAGGCTTAATTGGAGGCATGCTATTTTTGTTCTTCGCGTTCGCAGATAGAAAGTCGCATTTTTGATGGTTTATAGTCATTGGTCGTCGTGTTCACAGCTGTGGGCACGCGTTGGCATAGAGGTAGGGCCCGTTGGGTGTTGGCTGGAGGTTAGCCTTCGCGTTCGTGAGAAGGGCCTCGTGTTCACGTAAGCTTGGGCGCATGTGCATCACGTTCACGTGGTCTCTACCGCATTCGGTAGGGTCTTTTGAGGTAGTGTCATGACCCGAAATTCCAACCGCGGGATCGTGATGGCGCCTAACGTCCACTTGCTAGGCAAGCTAACATTAGTGCACAACTAATCATTTTAACCCCATTTGAAAGCAATATAATAAGAATTAAAGCTGTAGAATTTCAAAGTAGATATAATAACTCCAACGCTGACTAGCCAAACCCCAGATTCTGGTGTCACAAGTACATGAGCATATTAAAAGTGTTACAATCAATGTCTGAATAAAAAATACAATTGTTCGAAAGAAAATAAACAGTAAAACTAGATAAGGAAGGGGACTTCAGGGATTACGATCGCCATGCAGGTCTACCTCAAGTCTCCGGATATAGATATAATCCGAGCAGAAACTCCCCTAAACACCGCTGGGACCAACACCAGAATCTGCACAAGAAGTGTAGAAGTGTAGTATGAGTACAACCGACCAATGTACTCTGTAAGTGTCGAGTCTAACCCCGATGAGGTAGTGACGAGGCTATGACAAGACACCTACTAAAAACATGTACACATATATACATAAAGAAATGAAAATAACAAGTAAAGCATTTAAAATAATAATGGAGAGGGAACATGTAAAAAGGGAGTATAATTGGAACAGTAAGTACAAAATCAACAAGTAGTCTCCTTCCGAATCGGAGGTGCACTAACCATAGGTAAAGGTTGTTGTGACTGCTGACCCTGGAACTGACCATGTCGACCTGAATAACCACCCTGATAATTTTCGGAGTGCACTAACCATAGGTAAAGGTTCGTTGTATGCTAGTTTCTCAGGATGAGACCCATACGAACCACAACTGCCTGAAGCACCGTGTGATACCTAAAGCGCTGACTGAATTGTCCTGCCGGGATGGCCTCCACCAAATGATCCCTTGCCTCCAGACGAGGCACCATCGAAACCACCAAAGTGACGAGGCCTATTCTCCGGTGCCGCCTCTCTACCCTGACCACGAATCTTCTCGATCCGCCTAGCAATCTCTACAACCCGAGTAAAGGAAATATCATCCTCGGTCTCTCTAGCCATCAGAAGCCGGATACCATAAGTAAGACCGTGACATTGGCGATGCTGGGATTTCTAAGACTAGAGTGGAGAGGTTCATTGGGTTATGTCCCCAGCAGGGTGGTGTCCTTTCTCAATGCACAACGGATGGTTGAGAAGGGGTGCTTGGCATACTTAGCTTATATGAGGGATGTTAGTGCTGATACTCCTACCGTTGAGTCAGTTTCGGTAGTGACAAACTTTCCAGATATGTTTCCAGTAGACCTACCGGCCATGCTTCCTGATAGAGATTTTGATTTTGGTATTGACTTGGTGTCGGGAACTCAACCTATATCTATTTCACCATATCGCATGGCACCGGTGGAGTTGAAGGAGTTAAAAGAACAGCTTCAGGAGTTGCTCGATAAGGGTTTTATCATATCGAGTATTTTGCCTTGGGGTGCTCCAGTTCTATTTGTGAAGAAGAAAGACGGATCTATGAGGATGTGTACAGACTACAGGCAGTTGAACAAAGTTACAGTCAATAATAAGTACCCACTACCGTGTATTGATGATTTGTTTGACCAGCTTCAGGGTGCTAAGGTGTTCTCGAAGATTGACCTGAGATCGGGATATCATCCTTAGTCTCTCTAGCCATCTGAAATCGGATACCATAAGTAAGGCCATCAAGAAATCTCCACACCCTCTCAATCTCATTAGGGAGCAAGACAACTGCATGGCGAGATAAATCCATGAATCTAGTCTCGTACTCAAAACGACCTATCATGTCCTCACAGGTAGTGGCAGGATTGTTGTAGCACCCCGGAAAATTTTGAAGTACTTAAGCACTATTAAGAAAGTTGATGTGTGCTAATTATATTATTTTGTGTGAAGACGAAGGTTATTAATATGATGGATATCAATTAGATATTATAATAAGTGTACATGGTATATTATAAGTGACGTGGGGTCTAAGAAGAGGCCTAAGTCTAAGTCAAGTTGGAAAATTACATGATAGACTAAAGTTCCAAACGAGTGCGCACAAGATCAAACTTTGGACAAGCATATCTACATATATATAAGGAGTTATGTGAGCATGGACGCTTTGTGTAGGATGTTGGTATTATTGTTACACCACCACCCAAATATACATTGGGGTAAGGCGGCATGGACGCTTTCTGTCGGATTTTTGGTATTTGTCACACCCCAAACTCGGGGAGCGCGACCAGCGCTCAACCGAGAGAACCCGACCGAGCAACCCTATTAGATTTCCTTCTACCCAAACTCATCCATGAATAAAGAGGAGATGTACTCCATTAATCATTCACTGAAACAAATTTATTAACAACTTCCTTTTTTATTCTCATTAGCAGTTTCATTCATAATTTTCAAAATATTACGAGTTTATAGAATTAATGAAAAACATGATTTTCAAATACCAACATTTCTACTCAATTCCCAACTTCAACCACAACCCACAACCTGTCTACGGAGCCTCGAAATACAATAGAAGAGTAATATGAAAATACCAGGAACAAGACCCCGGCTATACCTCAAAACACAGTACATGAGAAACAAAAGAAACATGACCCCGAAATGAAGTGGGGCTCACCAAATCAACTGAAAAGAGTGCATTGCTATCACTGATCAATGCCGCTTATTGTAGAACCACCTGCATCCATTAAAGATGCAGCGCCCCCGGAAAAAGGGACATTAGTACTGTCGAATAGCACTAGTATGCATAGCTAAAAGTCCTCTTTCAAAATAGAATGCCCATATAAGAAAAGGCAACACATAGAAACAACAAGTCATAATCAACAATATCCAAATGTTCAGTTAAAACAAAATACTTTTCAAAATACGAACTTCATATACAATTTTGGTTGGGAGATCATTAGGACCGATATACCACCGTCTTTGTTAGCACGGAGTCCGATCATGCCCGATCGGCTAGGCCATCTCCCCACGAACAATGTGGTTAGACATGTGATGCGAAAGAAAGTTGTTAGCAAGAGTAGTACCACCATATGCGCAATATGGCGTCTGATCTCCACCCAATCAGCTAGGCCGCCTTCCCACATATGCCGTGCGGGTTGACTTTTCCAATCCACAAAGGTTCCAGTTTTATCCCAATTAAGGGGAATAATATCACAATTTCCCAAAGGTTCCAATTTCATCCCAAATAAGGGGAATAATCACAATCCACCCCTACACCGGCATGTGTAGTTTTAGGTATGGGTCTTATGATCTACCCTTCCTTGGTTTTGCTAATGATGCTCCCAAAAATATTTTTGATTTGATTTGCAAACAGAAATATCATAAATACAATTGTACTCACCTCAACATCTTTCACATTGTATGAATTCTCATTAGTATTTC
>AWOL01S0012992.1:0-10689 GCA_000715115.1 Nicotiana otophora | reverse complement strand
TCAAATCCATTTGAAATGAAAACTTCAAACACAAATGGTTTCTTCCCAAAGAATGAGGCATACCATCCAACAATAGAAACACACATGAAAATCATAAATAAGCAATACACCATTTATTCTTACAATGCTCTTCCCTAGCAATGACAATGTACTAGTTCAACACATGAGTATATAGAACTCGAATCATACTAGATATATTTATAAAGCAAAGCATTAGTTAAAGCAACCACTAATGGGCATGAATTGAGTACAAAAGCTTTTAGGTAATTCTATCTTCGAAGTCATTTTTAAACAATTGAGCCGAGGCTCATTTCACATTCTCTATCGCATCTTCTCAAATCATTTGCACTAATAGACACAATCATAACTTAAATTCTTGGCATGTTGGCCACACTCTATATTCCCAATTAACTTATTTCACTTCCAACTATATTTATAGATTATCAACAATAAGACATTTCCAAATCAAGACTTTAGGTACACATATGAGCAATTAAGAGTCTTAAGAATATTGAGATTTTCTCACACAATTTGGCATACTATCTTTCATTGAAACACGACTCAAAGCCATAACCTTTTAATACGCAACCCATACTTTGAAACTTACGGAAACATTATGGAATTCAATTCCAAGAGAGAAAGTTTAGCCAACATACCTCAATCGAGCTTCCTTAACTCTAGAATGATCCGAAATTCTTAGCAATCCCGATCTATTTTGAGACATAACAAAATGTAACAACAATTAGGAAGATATTCATGGTCTCAACTTTTTTAAGCATTTTATCAAACACTAGGTGTGCAAATTTAACGACAAGGTTCTTTTACAAGATTTCCTTCACTCCACAACCCAATACTTACTTATTTTGGCTCAACAATCTTCCCACAATTCTTATTGATACATGCATTATAAATAATAATCTCATACCCATGAATCATACTCCTAGTCAACCATCTTCTAGCCAAATTCGAAATTGAAAACTAGGGTATGGAACCTTACCTCTTAGATGAAGAACTTGTGGGTTTTCCTTGTTAATATTCTAAGATTTGAGCAAGACTTGATGAATAATTAGCCTAGGGTTTCCTCTCTCTCTAAAACACTCTCCCTTCTCTCTAAAACATCAGAATGTTTGCTCAAAAATGACTCTTTGCGTGTATTTAACGAAGTAGGGTCGGGTTTTAAAAACCCAAAAATAGAGCTCCAGAACAGGTTTTGCGGTCGCATATGCGACCGCATAATGGATATGCGGATCGCATAATTATAGACCAAAACGATCAAAAAGATGTCAGTGTATGCGGTCACTATGCGGTTCGCATAACTGTTATGCGATCACATAATGCATCGCATAATAGTTATGCGGTTGCATAGCCGACTGCATAATTACCCCCAGACTGGCCCTTCTCCTGCTCACTTCTGTGGCCATTATGCGGCCCGCAGAGTGATTATGCGGTCGCATAATGGACCGCATAAACGCGCTTTTCCGCCAAGGATTTTTCTTTACTTTCCGATGCATTGTTCCATCCTCAAACACATAAGCCTACTCCGGCACCATGAAACCTTGAATTCACTTACAAAATTTACGGGGCTTTACACTGAAATACTTCAAAAAAGTTCCGGGGTGTTACAGTATTATTATTGTACCTCCATNTTGAAGTTGTTAAGAATTTCGGAATATTTTATAGTTTATGGAAGCTCAATTGAGGCATGCTGGCTAAACTCTTCTTTAAGAATTGAACCACACATCACCCTTGTAAGTTCCAAGATGTTTATCATAAATCGATTATTCCGAATAAGCTACTGACAAAGATATATGTTCGATTTATGTTTCAAGTGCTCTTAATATGTTGTACTACTAATTGAGATGGGTACCAACCTATGGATTTTGTATCTACATGTTGTGACTCCAATGACATATTTCATATAAAAGTTATTATGCCAAATTGTATAGAGATTGTGCTTGGGATTACACCTCCACTCGCATTCATTGGGGCGAGGTGGCATGACCGCTTTGTGTAGGATGTTGGTATTGTTGTTACACCACACCCACATATACATTGGGGTGAGGCGGTATGGCCGCTTTGTATAGGAGTTTTGGTATTATTGTTGCACCTCCACCCGCCTATATATTGGGGGTGAGGCGGTATGGCCGCTTTGTGTAGGTTTTGGTCCTGTGGTTACACCTCCACCCGCATACATTGGGGTGAGGCGACGGGGCCGCTTGAGTAGAGTTGAGGTATTATGCTTGCACATCCATCCGTACATATTGGGGTGAGGCGGCGGGGCCGCTTTGTGTAAAGATGGTTACAGAGGATCTCGTCTTACAATTTATATATGATATTGAAAGCTCTTGATAAATTTGCTTTGGCTTAAAATTCTATCTATGTTATTCCATTGTCACCCTGATTCATAATATTTATGTTATATTTCCAAGTTCCTGATTTGGTGTATGGTTTTCATACTAATATTATTCGACATGTGCTAATGTCCCTTTTGCCGGAGGCGCTGCATCTTTAATGGATGCAAGTGGTTCTACTACGGAGGATATTGACCAGTGATAGCAGTACTCATTCTTCCCAGTTGACGTGGTGAGCCCCATCTCATTCTAGGGTTATGTATCTTTGTTTTGTGTGTATTACTATGTTTTGAGGTATAGCCGGAACCTTGTTGTCGGCACTATCATTGTACTCTTTTGTATCTTTAGAGGCTCCGTAGACATAGTGTGGGTTGTATATGGGTATTGGGAATGTTAAACAAGTTGTGTTGTGATTGAATCACTTTTTCCACTTTGAACCATGGAGGGGTGTGTGTGTTTTGCGACTTATTAAATGAAGTAATTAATGGTAATGAATTTGGCATTGTCTACATGATCTCTTTGTTGGTTAATTAACAAAGTTATATATACTTTTTAAATCATGGGTGAGTTGGGTAGAAAGTATTCAACAGGCTTGCTTGACCGGGTTCACTCGGTTGAGCGCCGGTCGCGCTCCCCGAGTTTGGGGCGTGACAAACTTGGTATCAGAGCCTAAGGTTTTAAAGTGTCCTAGGATGTATTGGAGCCGTATCTAGTAGAGTCCTTATTATTGGTGTATTGTCGACCACATATATAAGTTGGAGGCTATTTGGACATTTAGGAATAATACCCTTCTTTGATGATCTTGATCGTGCGATAAAGCTAATTGTAAGATTGTTCCTCCTTTAACTCGTGCATTGCTCTAATTATCAGCACATGGCACCTAAGAAGAAGGCAAGAACTGTCCAGAGAGCCAATGTTACCCCAGGAGTGGCAGTTGATTCTATAATTGATAATGCGGGTGAACACCCGAGGGGTGAGGATATTCCCCCAATTACTACACCGCCTGATTCTACTATTCCTGCTCAGGCAGCGGCAGTTCCTACACCTGACGAGGGTGCAACAAATCCCCTAACTGATATTTTGGTTCCTCCTCCAGCCCCAGTTTCCGGTCCCGGTATTTCCGATGGGGATCTTAAGGGAGACATACAGATGTTGGCACAAATAGTGCCTTCTCAGGCCCAAAGATCGAGTGTTGGGCCTACTTCTTCCAGCCGCCAAGGGGAATCTGCTAGTTCTAGGGTGAACAAGTTCTTTCAGTTAGATCCTCCAGTGTTCACAGGTACTAATCCCGAGAAGGACCCCCGGGACTTCATTGATGAGATGCACAAGACTCTCCGGGTTATGCATGCTACTGAGACGGGGGGAGTGGAGTTGTCCTCCTACCGCCTGAAGGAGGTGGCCTATTCGTGGTTTGAGTTGTGGGAGGAGTCCCGTGAGGAAGGGAGCCCTCCGGCGAGGTGGGGTGAGTTCACAGATGCCTTTATGGACCACTTCTTGCCGGCTGAGACCAAGGCGACCCGTGCCACTGAGTTTGAGATCCTGAAGCAGGGTAGCATGAGTGTGTAGGATTATCACATGGAGTTCGCGCTCCTGTCCAAGTATGATATTCATATGTTGCCCACTATGGAGGCCAGGGTGCGCCGATTTGTACAGGGCTTTAGCCCCTTGGTTACTAATGAGGCCGTTATAGCTGCCTTGAATTCTAATATGAACTATGGCAAGATGGTGGCGTTTGCTTAAACTACAGAGAATCGTAAACTGAAAAATAAAATGGAGCATGAGGGTAGCTGTAAGGCCCGGACTGCGAGCAACTTTGGTGGTTCTTCCGGTGGTGGTAATGGTAGGTCGGCATTTAGAGGAGGGTCATCAGGTCCATCTCAGTCATTCGCCTAGTCTTCGATGAGTGCACAGCCATCAGGGCCTAGTCAGCAATAGTGGAGTTGTTTCAGGCCCAGTCAGGGCAACAGGGGACCCCACCAGCAGGGTCGATCCGGAGGGAGGTTCCAGCAGCAGCAGAGGCCCCCATGCCCTAAGTGTGGGAAGATGCACTATGGGGTCTGCTTTATGGACCTACCTATATGCTATGAGTGCAGTATGAGGGGTCACATTCAGAGGGATTGTCGTTCGTCTCGCCGGACCATGGGCAGAGGTACGGCGCAGCCAGCTAATTCTGCAGCTATTGCATCCACAACATCTCTTCCAGCTCGAGGCACTCCAGCGCTCGCAGGGCGTGGTGCAGCTAGGGGTGGTACCCAAAACTCGGGAGGGCCCATCAGATTTTATGTTATTCGGAGGCGTCGCGATTCAGAGGATTCTCCAGATGTTATCACAAGTATATTGACTATCCAATCTCATGATGTGTATGATCTTATTGATCCTGGTTCCACTTTGTCCTATGTCACACCTTATGTTGCTATGGAATTTGGGATAGAACCGGAACAGCTTCATGAGCCGTTCTCTGTATCTACTCCGATTGGTGAGTCTATTGTGGCTGCACGGGTTTATAAGGATTATGTCGTCACGGTGCGTGGTCGGGATACCATGGCCGATCTCATTGAATTAGGGATGGTTGATTTTGATGCAATAATGAGTATGGACTGGCTTTACTCGTATTTTGCCAAGCTTGATTGCCGAACTAGAACTCTGAGGTTTGAATTTCCAAATGAGTCAGTGATTGAATGGAAGGGGGATAACGTGGTGCCGAAAGGTAGGTTTATTTCTTACTTTAAGGCCACGAAGATGATTAACAAGGGGTGTATCTACGATTTGGTCCGAGTTACGGACACCTATGCTGAGGCACCTACACTTGAGTCTGTGCCAGTTGTGAATGAATTTTCGTAGGTCTTTCCAGATGAACTCCCTGGGATTCCACCAGACAGGGAGATTGATTTTGGGATTGATGAGATACCAGACACGCAACCTATATCTATTTCACCTTACAGAATGGCACCAGGAGCTAAAGGAACAATTGAAGGATTTACTAGAGAAGGGTTTCATCCAACCGAGTGTGTCGCCTTGGGGAGTACCGGTTCTCTTTATAAGAAATAAAGATGGGTCACTACGGATGTGTATTGACTACCGGCAGCTCAACAAGGTCACAATCAAAAATAAATATCCACTACCAAGTATAGATGACTTGTTTGATCAATTGCAAGGTGTCAGATACTTCTCCAAAATTGATTTAAGATCCGGGTATCACCAACTAAAGATCAGGGAGCAAGATATTCCGAAAACAGCTTTTAGAACCTGGTATGGGCACTTTGAATTTCTGGTGATGTCTTTTGGGCTAGCAAATGCCTCGGCAGCTTTCATGGATCTTATGAATCGAGTCTTCAAGATTTTCCTCGACTCCTTTGTGATAGTGTTCATTGACGATATTCATGTATATTCACGAAGTCGAGAGGATCATGCCAATCATCTCAGGACATTTTTACAGGCTCTATATCAACACAAGTTGTATGCAAAGTTTTCCAAATGTGAATTTTGGCTGGAATCTGATGCATTCTTGGGTCATGTCGTCTCTAGAGAAGGAATTATGGTTGATCCTCAGAAGATTGCGACAGTGAAGAATTGACCTACGCCAACAACTCCAATAGAGATTCGTAGTTTCCTAGGCTTAACGGGGTATTACAGAAAGTTTGTGGAATGGTTCTCAACCCTTGCCTCTTCGTTGACTAAATTGACGCAGAAGGCGAGTAAGTTTCAATGGTCTGATGCTTGTGAAAGGAGCTTCCAGGAGCTAAAATCAAGATTGACTACGGCGCCGGTGTTGACCCTACCAGAGGGTACAGATGGGTTTTGTGGTGTATTGTGATGCTTCAAGGATCAGGCTTGAGTGTGTATTAATGCAATGTGGCAAGGTTATAGCTTATGCTTCGAGGCAGCTCAAGAATCATGAAAAGAATTATCCAACACATGACTTAGAACTTGCAGCGGTGGTATTTGCATTGAAGATTTGGTGCCATTACCTTTATGGGGTCCATGTGGATATATTCACTGACCATAAGAGCTTTCAATATATTTTCAAATAGAAGGATTTGAATCTAAGGCAGAGAAGATGGCTTGAGTTACTCAAAGATTACGACATTGATATCCTGTATCACCCAGGAAAGGACAATGTTGTGGCGGATGCTCTTAGCCGTAAATCTATGGGTAGTTTGGCTCATTTGGAGGCATATCAAAGGTTGTTGGCCAAGGAGGTTCATCAGTTGGCTAGTTTGGGAGATCGTCTTGCGGACTCTAGTGAAGGAGGGGTAATTATGCAAAATAGGGCTGAATCATCGCTTGTTGTGGAAGTCAAAGAGAAGCAATACAATGATCCATTGTTGGTACAATTGAAGGAGGGGATTCATAAACATAAGACTATGGCTTTTTCTCTCGGCATGGATGATGGTACACTAAGGTACCAAGGGCGGTTATGCGTTCCAAATGTGGAAGGTCTCCGGGAAAGAATCATGACCGAGGCTCACACTTCTAGGTATTTCGTGCAGCCGGGTTCTACGAAAATGTATCATGATCTCAAGGAAATCTATTGGTGTAATGACATGAAGAGGAATATGGCGTACTTTATGGCAAGATGTCCGAATTGTCAGCAAGTAAAGGACGAACACCAACGGCCCGGTGGGTTGGCACAGAACATAGAAATTCCAATGTGGAAGTGGGAAATGATTAATATGGACTTTGTAGTAGGACTATCGTGCACTCCGCGCAAGTTTGACTCAATTTGGGTGATTGTGGATCGACTCACGAAATCAACACACTTCTTGCCAGTTAAATCTACCGACACAGCGGAACAGTATGCTCAGTAATATATCAAAGAAATACTCAGGTTGCATGGCACTCTAGTTTCTATCATTTCTGATCGAGGGGCTCAATTCACGGCTAATTTTTGGAAGAAATTTCAGAAAGGTTTGGGTAATCAGGTGAATCTTAGTACAGCCTTCCACCCACAGACTGACGGGCAGGCAGAGCAGACTATTCAAACGCTTGAGGATATGATGCGCGCTTGTGTTCTTGATTTCAAGGGTAGCTGGGATGACCATTTGCCACTCATAGAATTTGCTTACAACAATAGTTATCATGCTAGTATTCAGATGGCACCATTCGAGGCTTTATATGATAGGAGATGTAGATCTCTCATTGGGTGGTTCGAGATTGGGGAAGCTGAATTGATAGGACCAGACCTCGTGCATCAGGCTATAGAGAAGGTCAAAATCATTAAGAAACGGTTACAAACTGCTCAGAGTCGTCAAAAGTCCTATTCGGATGTTCGTCGCAGGGATTTGGAGTTCAAAGAAGATGATTGGGTATTCTTGAAGGTTTTTCCCATAAAGGGTGTAATGCGATTTGGTAAAAAGGGGAAATTGAGCCCGAGGTATGTGGGACCGTATAGAATCATTCAGAGGATTAGTCAGGTGGCGTACAAGCTGGACCTACCGCCTGAGATGTCATTAGTGCACCCGGTATTTCATGTGTCTATGTTGAAGAAGGTAATCGGAGATCCGTCGCTTATTGTGCCAGCTGAGACTATTGAGGTTAATGAAGAACTGACCTATGAAGAAATCCCAATTGCCATTCTTGACAGGCAAGTCCAAAAACTGAGAAATAAAGAAGTTACCTCCGTAAAAGTGTTGTGGCGAAGTCAACAGGTTGAAGAAGCTTCTTGGGAGGCCGAGGAAGAGATAAAGAAGAAGTATCCTTATTTGTTTGAATAGCTATGTAATATTTCTATGAAATTATCGCCTATGAATTTTGTATCACTTGTACAGTTGATGTTAAAAGTGTTCCTTTCGAGTTATATCTTGTTTATGAGGCCATTGTTGGTGTTGTTTTGGTGTTATGTTACGTCATTGGATTATGTATATGTTGATAGGATGTGTTTCTGGGTTCTCTGGCAGGTGGATAGGCTTAGTTACTAGGGAAACTTTGCCGATATTTCTGGAAAATTTGAGAGATAGTCAAAATTTTGGGGGCTTGAGGTATGTGAGAAAAGAGTAAAGTTATGTTCAGTGTTGGGGTCGATTCTACTTCTCATTCGTGGATGAATGATCCTAAGTGAGGGAGAATGTAGCACCTCAGAAAATTTTGAAGTACTTAAGCGCTATTAAGAAAGTTGATGTGTGCTAATTATATTATTTTGTGTGCAGACGAAGGCTATTAATATGATGGATATCAATTGGATATGATAATAAGTGTGCGAGGCATATTATAAATGACGTGGGGTATAAGAAGAGGCCTAAGTGTAAGTCAAGTTGAAAAATTACATGATAGACTAAAGTTCCAAACGAGTGCGCACAAGACCAAACTTTGGACGAGCATATATATATATATAAGGAGTTATGTGATGAAAAACCTATCAAATATAATATCTTCGAGTCTAGTTTCTAACGCTTCAAACCGTTCATCATTTGGACACTCTTACAAGAAGTTATGACCAAATTACCAAAAGTTGGCAGAATGTGACACTACCGTGCCGCCCCATACGGCGTGCCTGTGGGGATTTCCATAGCACTTCAAAATTTCGTTTCTAGTCACATCATTCACTGCCTCGCCGCGCTCCATGCAGCGCGGCTGTGCAAATTGTGGTTTTGTTTTTATAACCCGACCCCATTTCGTTAAATAGATGCAATGGACCATTTCTTGAGCTAAAACCTGATATTTTTAGAGTGAGAGTGTGCCCTAGAGTGGGAAAGTGTTCCTCAACAATTGTTCTTCAATTATTGCTCAAATCTTGGAAGATTAACAAGGAAAACCCACAAGGTCTTCATCCTAAAGGTAAGATTCTACACCCTAATCCTCAATCTCGAATTTTATCTAGAATTGGGTAATTAGTAAGATAATTTTTAGGCATGGGAGTTGTTCATCTTGCATGCATATGTTATCAAAGGGTGTAAGAATATTGTTTAGCTAAGAATGGTAGATAATGGGTTTGGGATGATGGAATCCACCATAGGAGGACCTTGAAACCCTAATACACACCTAGTGTTTGATAAAATGCTCAAATGAGCTAGAACCATGATCAACCTCCTAATTTTTGTTCGATTTGTTATATTTCTAAAATAGATTGAAGTTACTAAGAATTCCGAAACAATTTAGAGTTTAAGGAAGCTCAATTCAGGTATGTTGGCTAAACGTTTCTTTAAGAATGAACCCAACATCACCCTTGTAAGTTCCAAGCTGTTTATCATAAATCGATTATTCCGAATAAGCTAATGACAAAGATATATGTTCGATTCGTGTTTCAAGTGCTCTTATTATGTTGTACTATAAAATGAGGTGTGTACCAACCTATGGATTTTGTATCTCCGTGTTGTGACTCCAATGACATATTTCATATAAAAGTTGTTATGCCAAATTGTGTAGAGATTGTGCTTGGGATTACACCTTCACCCGCATTTATTGGGGTGAGGCGGCATGTCCACTTTGTGTAGGATGTTGATATTGTTGTTACACTACCACCTGCATATACATTGGGGTGAGGCGGCATGGCCGGTTTGTGTAGGATTTTTGGTATTGTTGTTGCACCTCCACCCCGCCTATATATTGGGGGTGAGGCGGTATGGCCACTTTGTGTAGGTTTTGGTCCTGTGGTTACACCTCCACCCGCATACATTGGGGTGAGGCGGCGGGGCAGCTTGAGTAGAGTTGTGGTATTATACTTGCACCTCCATCCGCATACATTGGGGTGAGGAGGCTGGGCCGCTTTGTGTAAAGATGGTTACAGAAGATCCCGTCTTACAATTTATATATGATATTGAAAGCTCTTGATAAATTTGCTTTGGCTTAAACTTCTATCTATCTTATTCCATTGTCACCCTGATTCATCAAATTCATGTTGTATTTCCCAGTTCTTGATTTGGTGTTTGGTTTTCATACTAGTACTATTCAACATGTACTAACGTCCCTTTTGCCAGGGGCGCTGCATCTTTAATGGATGCAGGTGGTTCTACTGTGGAGGATATTGACCAGTAATAGCGGTACTCATTCTTCCAGCTGACGTGGTAAGACCCATCTCATTTCGGGTCACGCCCCAAAACCGAGGAGCACGGCCGGCGCTCAACCGAGTGAACTCAACTGAGCAAGCCTATTATATTTCATTCTACCCAGATTCATTCATGAATAAAAAGGAGATGTACTCCGTTAATCAAATACTGAAGAGATTTCATTAACCGCTTCCATTTCATTCCCATTAACATCATTCAATATTTCCAAAATAGTACGAGTTTATAAATTTAATGAAAAATATTTTGCCAAACACCAACAGTTCTAATCCAACTCCCAACATCAAATACCACCCACAACCTGTCTACGGAGCCTCTAAGTACAACTGAAGAGTAAT
>AWOL01S0012987.1:0-11639 GCA_000715115.1 Nicotiana otophora | reverse complement strand
CCTTATATTTAAAGACTGGCGGTAATCCGCACAATCAGTAAGGATATAAGAATTGAAATATATTTGAATTTTATATATAGTTTAATGACTGTATGGAAGGTTAAAACTTTTACTCAAGCAAGGGGTCTGTCTTAATATAATACATACTTTTATTGAGCTCATGTGTCTAGCAGTTCTAACCGTGAAAGAAGATTCCCTTTGAACTCCTTTATCGGGCTGAGGTTCACGGCTGGCTAGACGAAGCCACTAAGGGAAAGCCAATAAGAGCAGTGTTATATTAGACTGTACCAACCATCTCCACACCAAGTCAAAACTCTATATATAAAGTTCATTTGTATTTAAATAGATGCCATCTCTTTCATGGTTTATATAAGAGAGAAGTTAGATACTCAACATAGATATGAAGTCTCTTAGCCAGACATCGTCACAGCCAGAGAGGGGAGAGACTAGAAAGAAAAACTAACTAAGAAAGAAATCAGTACCTTTTGGCCGGGATGCAAGGCCTGAAGATGCATGGGACTTGTTCTTCGGTGAATCCGACTTCTGGAGTCCATTTGTGAATCCAGGGAATAGAGAATTCCAGAAAGAAATAAATCTGGTTAATTTTATCTGGGTAACAGATATGATCCGTGTGATATAAGTTGTTTATAAAAGGAGAAATTTTTATCCATTCTTTGTATAACGTGAGAAATGGATCTGGTAAAATTTTTACTGTCAAACCGTGGTATAAATAATAACAATAAGAAGAACAATAATAATAACAACAATAATAATATAAAGTGTTATTAGTTAGATTTAAAGCTAAATGTATGTTTAAAAAACCCGAAATATCCGTCGAGGGGTTTAGAGAGGGGTTTTGGAAATGTTGAATTTACGCAAACGGAATTTGGCATGGCAGCAGCTAAGGCGCTTATCAACGGCAATTCGACAAAGTATAGAAGATGAAGGCGACTGGTCTTATTCTTCCGAATGGTGGGGCCCCTCGTCCTCCTCCGACGGCCACACGTTTTTCCGATCAAATTCCGACAAAGGAAACGGCGTCGTTTCTGTCGTAGCTTACCCTTCTTCTAGACCAGTTTAGTTTTTTTCTCGTCAACTCCTAATTTGTCTTAAATTATTGAGTATGCGGATGCCTTTATTCATTATATAGTTTTAGAAAATTTATACTCTCTCCGTGTTATATTATGTTACCTTGTTTGAAAGTTTAAGAAAGAAAGATTTTTGAAACTTGTGATATCAAATAAGATATATGTATTTGTGTGACTATAAATAATCTCATTAAGGTAAAACGGGAAGTTTATAACTAAAATTGATTCTAAACATAGAAATGTGTAATTTGTTTTTGGACAGATTAAAAAAGAAAGTGTGTCACATAAATTGGGACAGATGGGTAATAAAAGACTTTGTTCATTATGCTAGTTTGTAGCTTTTGAGAACTCCTAATTTATAATATCCAGGTTTTGGTTCAGCAGTATAGGTTGTAAAATGCGGGATGTGTTGTAAGCGCACCTCACGAGTTTGAATCCCATTCCAGCTATGTGGTACTTTAGTAAAGAGGGGTAGAGGAGCGGGCTAATTATATAGAAACTGAAAATAAGATATTCTCCAATATAAAAAAAAAAAGACTCCTAAATTCTTTGGAAATGCAAATTATGGGAATGGATTGAGTTGACATGGAGGGAAATGGGGATATTAAGGAATCATATAGCTGATCCCAACTAATTTGCTAATTGAGATGTTGTTGTTGTTGTTGTTTTTGTTATTGGATGTGATATTTCCACTCTTTCTTATAGTGATGGGATAATGGGGCTAGTGTTGATAGTTTTTTTTGTGATAGGAAAATCGTTACTGGGCCAGAACAGAGAATTGGTTTCAGCAAAGGTACGAAAAGATATATCCCGGGTGTGAACACGAAGGGAATTTCAGGATTCTTGGTTACCAATGGCGTAATCTTCATTTTAATGACGACACTCGCCAAAGCACAGTTAAAGTAATGGCTGCTTACAGGGAATCAGATCCTGGTTCTATATACTTGATGCAGCAGGCGGAGTGTCTCGCTGTTCCATGTAAATATCACAATATTATTTTCTAGCGTGCAGCTCCTTGACTCCTTCACAATAGTATGATCATGTAAATAGAACGTATGACTTCTCTAGGATTATTTTCACAAGTAGAATATTTTCATGGATGCTTTGGTCTTTCTCTGTTTGTGGTAGTAAGCTTTTAGTGTCGTTATTTCCTACATAGCAAGACAGATAAGCAATGCTCAAATAGTAGAAAATGGTACTATTCTTGCCCTGTTCTTTTCAATATCTGGTTGATTCCTCCAAAGTATGTTAGTTTTGTTATTAGTTTTTCATTTGGTTCTTGAGTTGGTCGGTCTTCATTATCGAGTATAAATTGCTGCTTTACTATGAAAAGGGGCATTGAGAATTATTTATTAAGGGGAATATACAAGTTACTCATTGTAGAGCTACCTTTATTCTTTCCTACACCTAGTCCTTTTCATGGTCTCTCTCTTCTTGTGCAACTTTTGTTTATTGTAGCACTGAAGAAAAATGAAAGTAAAGAACCTTCACTATAACGCAACTATTTATTGATATTATTGCTGACTGACTTGTCATTCAAAGGTAGAGTTTACTCTGTGATAATTAACAATATTGGAGGTGAAAGAAGTATTATTTACCAGTCCACTAATTGTTGAGTTACTTAGTTTTCACCGAAATATAGAACCAGATCAATTTTTAGCTTCTCCATGTTCTCAATCTCCATAATAGCTTCATTTGTCTTTTAACTTGCATTTGGTTTTGCGATAGAAGAATGTAGCATAAAATTACACAATGGTTTCAGTTCATGTGCAAGTAACATATTAAATTTGAGTTTGCCACAAATGAGGAAAACAAGTACCTCTAGACTATTAATGGTTCTTCTCATGCTATTGTGCACTAAACCTAAAAAATGTACATCATGCCGAATTCACTTTTATAGTCTCAGGTCTCATCTATTCTGTTAGCATTGATGCATGTAATAATTTTACAAAGCATTCTCTTAAAAATGTTGTGATTTTCATGAGAAAAAGATATGGTGATTGGATGCAGAGATTATGGATGTTGAAAGTCCAGTGTAGTTGGTTTTACAAGATTTTTTTAGACATAACTTAGAGTAAATAGCGTATCGACAGAGTATTCAAAGTATTTGGCGCTAACAGAAGATTGACTGCTTTCCGTGGTGAAGTTTCTGCATTTGACACTTTGTGCCTGACATTAGCCTAAGATTTGTGAAAGTAATTTTTTTGAAACTTTTAGATTGGACACTATTGGCAAATTAAGGGATTGGAAGACCAAATAAGTATGAGTTTTTTGCTGCTATAACTTTCTGCCTTGCAATATCAGATTTTGGTAAAATAAGCTGTAAAGATGGTAGTGATATTGAAACTAAAACTAATACGATAAAGAATGTCAGGAGCTTTTCTTACTTCAGATCCCTTTACTTCCTGTACTAGCGCTGGTTGGTTGTGGAGGTTTCAATAGGTTCAGTATGCTTTATCTTGTATAAAACTTACTCAATGTATTGTACTTTTCCAGTTCTCCTCAATGATACTCATGATTTCACACTTTTAACATTGCATCTTTTCGTATCATCTCTTCTACAGATGTGAAGAGCATGGTCTCTGCTGGGTTGGCTACCATTGCATCTTGTAAATACGATCTTGAAAGTGCAGTTTGTGGGAGAAAACCGATGAAAATTTTATGCATTGGGCATGGTGGAGGAAGCATACCATTGTTTTTGGCGAGTAAAATCCAAGGTTCGGGCTGAATGCTTTTTTCCTGCCTATGCTGCACTTTAAGTCTCTGAATTTGAGCATCCTTGCCATTTGACAAAGTACGAAAAGCAAACCATTATCTAATCCTTCTCATTACTGGATCTGATATTAAAGATACATAGATTTCTTTTCTCTTTTTGACGTAAAATCTCATCTTTAAGGCAAGTAATAGGCAGATAATCTGACATGAGATAATGCGGCCGGAGATCTAGAGTGTTCCTTTCTTGCCACCTGGATGTATTTACGAATTTTATCAAATATAATAGCCATAGTACTTCTGTCCGACATTTTCTTGGAGAGAAGATATGAATATCAAATTAACTAGAAGAGAAATTACGGTGTTCTCTGCTTTTAAGTCCTATTCTCATGTTTGCTTCTTAGGACTTAAATGTCTTGCAATGGTATGGGGAAACTTTGCCCTCTAATTTGTGAGACTTGGCACTTGTTCCTAAACTAGCTTCTGCTTGTTTTAACGTACTAATATTTGCCCTACTATTTATTATGGAAATAACCACTGCAATGTATCAGGTGCTGAAGTGCACATAGCTGAAATCGACCCTGTGGTTATCTCAGCCTCAGTTCAAGCAATGGGGTTCCCATCTTACTCGGTGATGACCCCATCTGGTAGCCGTGCATACTCAACTCCTAGTCCAATTGAAGAAATGCAATGGAAAGGCATTCATGAGAGGCTTCACTTACATGAATCAGATGCTGAGAAGTTTCTCCTTGAGAACAAAAATCTCTATGATCTTGTTTTCATCGATGCATATGACGGGGAAGATATTTTTCCTCATGAGCTGTGGAATACACGCTCTCCATTCCTCAACGCACTAGCAGACCAACTTCACCCCGAGCATGGAACTATTGTCGTAAACCTTCACTCAGATGTAGACTTCAGGGATGCTGATTTCAGTCCAGCCGGTGCTTACCTTTTGCCAATGGGGAAGTATATTTCTAAAGTGTGCAGAGCATATAAAGAGGTTTTGTTAGGGAGTAAGAGTTCCTATAATGGTCTGGCTTATGTAGTTTCTGTGCCTTGGGTATGTAATACATCTCTTGTTGTGTGTAGAGGTTTAGGGAAATCTAGTAGGGATATGGTTATGAAGACTATCGTGTCTAAATCCCCAGTAGTTGAGAATATTCTTGACTTGCCATTTTCTTGTTTGCAGTATCTGAAACGAGGTTTTACTTTGGTTAATTAATATGAATTAAAGTGTTTTGCCTTCTCTTCAAATATAAAGTTGCAATGAAAACAAGCGAAAAAGCGTCTACCTATATGATCCCTTAGATAGTTTAGCAAATCAGCAAGTAATCAAGTGTAACTTTAGCAATTCTATTGTTACTATATTTCTATTATTATTTTATTTTTCAATTTTGTTACTTTTTTTTGTTTCCTTTGTTTTGGTTATCCTACGACTTTTGTTACCAATACTTTCTTTTTTTCACTACTAGTATTCAACGCGCGGAGAATATTAAATATAATTTTTTATTAATAAAATATTACTTGGAAACAATGGCGAAAAGAAGCATATAAATGATATTATTTTATGAGCATGGAAAAACATTGTATATTCTATCCAAATTCTATTTTTTTTCTTGAATTACAATTTTGTTATGTAAGTACTTGAATAAATTGAAAAACAATCAGGATAAAGTTTGTATTTAAAATATTTAAAAATATTTATCATCTTTTTATTTTCTTCATGAAATAATAGATAACATTATTATATAAACCCGTCAACTGATAAATATTGGTGCAACAATATGAAAATAGATGAGTAATAAAATAATGAATAGGTTGAAAAGTTGTGTGATTTGATAGATATATATTCCTTGGAGAACATTTTGGCCCACCAAGAAACCTTGCTATGGTACACAATTTCATTTATTTATTGTTCATAACAATTATCACTGTTTATGAGAATACTGAAATCTGTTGGTTGTAACGACCCAATCGGTCGTTTTGCCATCTAGAACTACGTTCCCCTAAATAAGACTCCTCGTATGTGCTTTTACTGTTTTATTACTTGCGGGGATGGTTAGTTCAGGAATTGGAAGGGTTCGGGTTGAAGTAAGAACACTTAGTTCCTTAGTTCCTTAGTTCAGGAATTGGAAGGGTTCGGGTGAAAGTTGGCTCTTTGAAGGTTTTAAAGTTCTTTAAATTTGGTTTGGAGTAAGTTTTAGAGTAATCGAGGTCCGTTTGGAATTTGGAACCTGGGAATAGTTCTATATGGTGATTTAAGACTTGCACGCAAAATTTGGTGTTATTTCGAGTAGTCTAAGTATTATTCGGCGCATTCGGAGCAAATTGGAAACTTGAAGTTCATATTTTGATTCAATTTGTTTTTGGGGTGCGATTCTTGGTTTCGTTGTTGATTTACGCATTTCGAGAGTTCAAGTAGGTTCGTATTATGTTTACAAACTTGATGGTGCATTTAGACGTGGTCCCGAGTGGCTCGGGTAAGTTTTGAACCACCCGGAGCTAAGTTGGAAAAACCAGAAATTCCAGTTCTGGTTTCCTTGTTCGCGAACGCGGAAGGTCTCTGTGATGACCCAAAATGTCATCTTTAAATTTAATGAGTTATTCTGTGTTCTAAGACCTCAAAAAGCACTATTTACCACTCCTCGACTTGCGTGCATAGTCCGTAAAATTTTTCGGAAAGTTTTTATGTGAAAAATGGTTTAAAATGTGAAATAGAACTCTAAAAACTCAACTGAGTTGACTTTAGTCAACATTTTGAGCAAACGGACTCGGATCAGTATGTTAATAATTCTGATAGGTCCGTATCGTAATTTGGGATATGGGCGTATGCCCGAAATCGAATTCCGAGGTCCCTAGCCCGAGATATGAAATTTTGATGAAAAATTAAAAGTTTGAAAGCTTAATGATTTTGAAGAATCTACTGATGTTAGATTTATTGATACTGGGTCCGTATTTTAGTTCCGGAGTCCGGTATAGGTCCATTATAATATTTATGACTCGTCTGTCGAATTTGCGAGAAACGGAGTTGATTCGACGTGATTTAGACGTCCGGTTGTGAAAATATAAGTTTTAAAGTTTTCTTGAAAATGTTCTTTGATTTGATGTATGATTCGTAGTTTTAGGTGTTATTTTGACGATTTGATCGCGCGAGCAAGTTCGTATGATATTTTAGGACTTGTGTGCATATTTGGTTTGGAGCCCCGAGGGCTCGGGTGAGTTTCGGATAGGCTACGGGATGATTTTGAACTTAGAAAATCTGGTTTTTGAGCTTCTGTTGTCATATGGTGCATTGTGCATCGCGATCGCGAAGCCATTCCTGCGATCACGAAGAGAGAATTTTGAGGCATGAGTTTTACTCTTTACATTCGCGAAGATAGGCACGCGAACGCGAAAGACTAGCTCCCAATGCAATGCGAACGTGAGCACACAACTGCAATCGCGAAGAAGGAATGAGGCAGAAACTGAAGCATCGAAATTGTGCTACGCGATCGCATAAACCGGTACGCGATCGCGTAAGGCTGAGAAATTGTTCTCTGCGATCGCATGGCCTTATACGCGATCGCGTAGTGTTAAACAAACCTGGACAAATTTTGTTCTATGCGATCGCGAACGAATTTCCGCGATCGCGATGAGTAAAAATCTGAAAAACAGAACTTAAGTTCTAGAAATGGGGTTTTGACCCATTTTCAACCATTTCTAATTTTTGAGCTCGGGTAAGGCGATTCTTGGGCGATTTTTACAGAAAAATATTGGGGTAAGTGTTACTTATCCTATATTGATTATATTTCATGATTCCATACTCATTTACATCATGAATCCGTGAATTTATGGAAGAAAAATCAGATTTTTATAAAATCTTCCAAAAACAAAACTTTAAGATTTGAAGGTCCATTTGATATCGGAATTGGATAATTTTTGTATGGTTGAACTCGTAGCTGAACGGGTGTTCGAATTTCGCAAGTTTTTCCGAAATTTGAGATGTGGGTCCCACTGTCGAATATTTAAATGAATTTCGGATTTTATCCGAAAAATTATTAAATTCATATGGAATTAATTCCTATAATTCGTATTGAGTATATCGAATTGTTTGTGAATAGATTTGAATCTTTTGGAGACAAATTTAAAAGGAAAAGCTTTGGTCGAGTAATTTATTGGAATTTGCAAAGCGGGGTAAGTGTCGTGGTTAACTTTGACTTGAGGGAATAGAACCTTTAAACTATTTGTTATGTGAAATGCATGTGAACGACGTATAGGCGAGGTGGCGAGTGTCTATACATCGTCAAATTAATTATTTGCATAATTACTTAAAAAATCATAAATCATTTTAAATCATGAATTAATTATTATAATAAATGTTTCTCTTCTATTCTTTGTCAAATATTAATTTTTGAATTCTTGCATTAATTGTTACATGCTATTTGAATTATGTGTATTAATTGTTATTTGACATTTAGCATATTAAATATTAAACTGCCTATTTTCTCCCTGATTTTCATAATAACTTGCTATTTGTCATTGTTTGTTTCATAATTAAATCATAATTATTGTATGTTTGTTGTCTTATAATTTTATATTAATGTTTGCATTTATTGGGAAATTTTCTTCTATAAGAATTGGTAAATGAATATATTGGAGGAGCGGATTGCACGCCGCAACAAAATTGAATTGGTAAATAAATATATTGGAGGAGCGGGTTGCACGCCGCAACAGAATTGGTTGAAAATAAACATATTGGAGGATCGGGTTACACGCCGCAACAGACTTATTAAAAAGTCAATATTGGGAGATCGGATTGCACGCCGCAACAGCAATATTGAGGGATCAGATTGCACGCCGCAATAGACTTATTTAAAAGTCAATATATACTTGGTTAAAATAATTATATGAAAGGATTGAAAATGAATATCGTGACAGTCTCTCGCGTTCGCCATGAAGGAATTGGGAGCTGGGCAATTACCCTTTGCGTTCGCGTGAGGGGTGTCGCGTTCGCGTGAGGGGTGTCCTAGGCCTACACGTTCGCGAAGGCCTTCTCACGTTCGCGTAAAAGGACATGGACCAATGTATTTCACCTGTTACGTTCGCGAAGGAGACCATGCGTTCGCGAAGGGTATGCCAGACAAGCCTTCGCGTTCGCGAGACCCCTGTCGCGTTCGCGAAGAGTATTTTTAGGGTTGGTGGAATTTTTCCTTCGGGAACGTGAGGCACGTACCACGTTCGCGAAGAAGGGGTCATAAGAGCTGGGCAGAATATCTTAAAAACGGGCCTGAGCCATGTCTGAGCCCATTTTCTTCATTCTTGGGCGATTTTGGAGCTTCTTGAGAAGGGTGTTCCCCTAGCAACTTGGAGGTAACCTAATTCTACCTATTGTGAGTTAAATACATAGATTATGGGTAGATTATAACATGTAAATTGTGGAAATCAAGGGTTTAAATGAAAAATCTAGGTTTTGATAAAAATGAGATTTTAACCACGAAAATGGTTATGGAATGGGATGAAATTGTATATTTGAGTTCTTGAGGTTATGGGTGACGATTTTCTCCGAACATTTCCGGAATCCGGGCACGTGAGCCCGGGGTGAATTTTAGAAATTTTACCAATTTGGGTTGGGTAATTACTCTAATAGATAAATTATGAAATTTTGAGTATTTATTGATTAAATTATATAACATTTGGCTAGTTTCGGATTTTTCGGCACTAGTTGAGGCTTTTACCCGGAATTGTGATCGGGAAGTGAACTTTGAGATGAGGTAAGTCTCTTGTCTAATCTTGTAAGAGAGAATTTATCCCATAGGTATTTTAAATAAATATTTGTTTCTAATTGTGGGGGCTACGTATGTACGAGGTGACGAGAGTCCGTACGTAGCTACTATTATGCTATTGTCCAGGTAGTATTAGGACCCAATATATGGAATTTTGTACTATACTTGTTAAATTAAAATGCCTAAATTATATTAGAACTTGTTAGAGAAATTTTAAAAAGTAGTTAATGAAATTTGTATTACCTTGGATATAAATCATTAATAATGTTTAAGTCAAATTCTTATAAAATATCATTTTCTTCTTGTGGAGCGGGCCGAATGCCTCGGCAGTAGATAGATGCATATATGGGTCATGTCGCACGTCCCTCGATAGTGTACACTTCACTCTGGATCGGATCGTACGACCTCGACATAAATCGTGCTTAATAATAACAATTACACGATACTTTGACATTTTATTGCAGCTTGTGAAGATAAATGATTTATTGGAAATTATTAAATTATGAAAGAATTATTTATTTCTGCTTGTTAAGGAAATTATTGTTATTCACATAAACAATGTTTATTTAAATATCTTTATCTTTATATTATTGACCAATAGTGAGTGTCGAAGTCGATCTCTCGTCACTACTTCTTCGAAATTAGACTTGATACTTACTGGGTACACGTTATTTACGTACTCATGCTACACTTGATGTGTTTTTGTGCAGGATCTGATACAGGTGCATCAGACGGTCCTATCGGTGCGCATCCCCGATATCTTGAGACCTAGTGGTGAGCTAACTTTCCTGAGCCGTTCCGCAGTACCTAGCATCTCTCTTTATACTTGCATTCTCTCTATTTTATGTTCAGACAGTATTTAGAATTTTGTATAATCTACTAGATGCTCATACAGTTGTGATACCAGGTCTTGGCACACACGCTAGTAGAATTGTGGTCTGAAAGTATTACTTTGATTTTAATTAATTAAACCTTTTATTTTCTTAAATCTTGCAAACAAGGGAAGTTTAAGTTAATCGAAAACTTATTAAAAGAGAAAATATATGTTTAATTTATTAGTTGGCTTGCCTAGTGGTGACGATGGGCGTCATCACGACCTATAGGTGAAATTAGGTCGTGACATTGGCATAGTTGAATTAAATAGAAATTTTGAGAATAATAGGTTTTTAATTAAGAAGATGTTGGTGATGGAGTTAAGGGCAATAGTTTTATTTTTTAAAATACGTGGGTTTTGGGGTTAGGTATTTCTTAGTAATAAAGTAAATTACTTATCTCTTGAAATTTAAATATTAAATAAATCTTTTTAGGCATTTTGTCGCTTGGATAATTTTGCAGATTTGTATTTTTTACTTCACCCAAAATAGATGTTCTTTTATTATTTTGTATAAAATGTGTCAATACTTTTAGAATTTTTTCTACATTATATGGAATAAGCAACTAGATTTTTCTTCTATTTTATTTTCAATATATAATTTTAATTTTTATATTTTTTACTATGTTGCTTGTAATATTTCAAATTAAAAAATAGTAACTAATTATTAACAATACATAATGCATAATTTAAGTTTTTAAAATTTAAACTCAAAAAGAAACTAATTATTACCTAAGCTAACTAATGTTGTCCTAAAATTGCCAAGTGGTTTTTTATTATATTGTCACTTGACTTACTATGGTGTCTTTACCTCTCCTATTATATATATACTAGTATTAGAACCCGCGCGATGCGCGGTCAATATTAAAGAATATTAATTATTTTAAATTAAAATTTATTTTTATAGTATATTATATTATGTTACATTAATAGAATTTCAGCTGGTATCTTACTTCTCAATACAATATTTCACTAACTAAAGTATATGAAATTAAAGCGGTTTTTTATTATATTGCCACTTGACTTACTATGGTGTCTTTACCTCTCCTATTATATATATACTAGTATTAGAACCCGCACGATGCTCGGTCAATATTAAAGAATATTAATTGTTTTAAATTAAAATTTATTTTTATAGTATATTATTGTCACGACCCAACTGGAGGGTCATGACTAGCACCCGGGCCATACTTGCCGAGCACC
>AWOL01S0012979.1:0-21053 GCA_000715115.1 Nicotiana otophora | reverse complement strand
TAAGAAGAAAGAGTGACAGTCCTAAATGCCATGTAGCCTCCTGCTTATAAGTGTGGCGCATAGAACACCCATAAACAAGACTCTGCTAGATACTGATTGTAGACTCTCTATGACAGAACTGATCTGATACCACTTCTATCACGACCCAAAGAGATGGGCCGCAACCGGCACCCGGTACCTTACTCAACCGAGTACCAACGTAACGTATTTTTCTTATTACATCATCATAGGTAAGTGGGCCAGAAGGAGCGTAATGAGATATCCTGAGTAACATGAGGGAATATCTGACATAGAACAACCCAACCTGATATAGAAACTCATACCTGTGACATACAGGCCTATAAGGCCAATGTGATCCATTATATTCTTAATATATAGGCCGACAAGGCCATACAAGTATCCGTATACGTGACATCTGTCTACAAGCCTCTAATAGTACATACTTATCATAAAGGTCTGGATAGTGCTCCGCCATTCCAAACAATATGCGTATAAATCATACTGACCAAACAAGCAACTCCGTAGCAAATAGAGCGCGTCAACATCTTCTGCTGAGCTGATAGCCTACTTGGAGGACTCTCGACCTGTCTGTCGGGACCTGTGGGCATACAACACAGCGTCCCCAGGCAAAAGGGACATCCGTACAAATAATATACCGAGTATGTAAGGAGTGAAAGTCAGTAAATATTAGACATAAGAGAAACATGGAGTAAAAGACTCGACATGTAAGTCGGAATAGCTTTGTGAATCATTTAATAATTATAATGTCATGCATATGCGTATAAATGTCATACCAAGCATGGGTACATGCGTTCATAATATCATCAAGCCTCTAAGGGTATCCCATTATATCATCTCGACCACTGTGGGCAAATCATCAACGTATACCAGCTGATCAGGTGGTGGTGCGTATATAATTCCATAACCTTTTCCCATATCCCATATACATATAATATACACATATATAGTGCCATCTAGTCATGGGCCAATGCACATCTATAAATACATGAAATACATCAGAAATACGTAGATAAGATTTCTCGAAATGTCATAAAATCAATATGCCTTTCAGATAAACTTTATAAAATACATATTTTTCTGAGACCCATGAACAAAAGATATAATAATAATTCACACGGGGAATCAAGAATATAGACACCCATAGTACTTCTATGTATAGAGTCATTTATGAAAATTGTGCGTTTACTCATTTCGTTTGTATCGTATGGATCTTGCCAAAAGAAAGAAGGGATATGCTTAACATACCTGAACTGATTCTCTTGACAAACCTTTAACACTTGTTGATTGCGACAACACGTAACGGCTGATCGAAGTAGGGAAAAATCCATATGATATTCTTGAGAAAGATTGCAACGTACTCCCTTAGAATCGCTAAATCTCACGTTGTTAAGATACTAAGAATTCTCCTTTGAATTTTTGAAGACGCTTGTGAGGTTTTGTTAAATTGTTGAAGATGATAATTCGCACGCTACACATGAATATGCATCTCTCTTTATGAAGTAAAGATATCCTTAAATGTGTGAGCTCCATCTGTTGCCTAGAATTGCAATTCTCTTAGAATTGCAAATGCAACATATTTATTTTGATGACTTATATTGGAGTCTTTATTAAAGAGAGTGGGCCCCACTTTAGGATGACTTGGCCATAAGTTCTTCTAGTTTTGACACCAAGTACATGACTTAAGAGGCATTTTTATTTAAAGCTTCTTCGCTGCCACGTGGGGGAATTTGTCCCCACCTATTAATTATCCACAAATACTTAATTACATTGTTAATCTCCCATTAGACCAATAATTAACCAATTACCCAAATGATTAAGAATTATCTCAAATTTCTTAAAATACTACTCATTCTTTTAACACACTTTATGCACCATACCATCATGGTCATGTGGTACCTTGTATGGCACTAGTCCATAAATACCGGGTATTATAGCTCAGACCGTATTTTATCCTAAATTGTCAAACTTCGACGAAACATATTTTCTGCGATTCCCTTACCCTATCACTTTCAAGAATTTAATTATCACTTGTTTGAAATAGCATAATGCTTAAAATCTCAAAATAATCTCATTCCCGAACTTATGTCGATTAACTTACGACATAACTTTAACGTACAAAAATACGGGATGTAACGTCTCATTTTTGAGCTTTTATCAATTTATTTATGGCGTATTTTCATGTACAAAAACATGGGGTGTAACAGATTTGAGGCCTCGATTAAGTTCATATTGTATTTTTTGACATGTTGGTATGTTTAGTTGAGGTTCCGGGGGCCTCGGGTGGATTTTGGATAGTTAATGGATTGCAATTTGGACTTAGAAGATTGCTGAAACAGCTGATATCATGTGTCATCGCACCTGCGGAAGGATTGGCAGCAGGTGCGGAGCCATAGAAGTGGCCAGGTGCGAGCAATAAGAAGACGGCTGGGGAGCACAGGTGTGGGGGAGAAATCCGCAGAAGCGGACATGCTCCTGCGCGAACTGTTCCGCAGAAGCGAATTTTGGCAGTAGGGCTGGGGATCGCAGAAGCGATGGAGTGATCCGCAAATGCGGTCAAGGGATGTGCGAAGATTAGACCGCAGGTGCGCTAGGTCGGGGGCTTAAGTGGACTTCGCATAAGTGAAGAATTCTCCTCAAAAGCGAAATCGCTGGTGCGGCCCCTGACTTCGCAGATGCGAAATGTCTGGCACACTTCATAAAATTGAGGGTTTTGAGGTTTTTCTCATTTTTGGACTTTGCAAGCTCGGGTAATGGCAAGTTTTGAGAGGGGTTTCTCTAGATTTCAAGAGGTAAGCCACTTTTGATCATTTTTATTCATTAATATTGATTACTCATGGAATTGTCTACCTAGATTATATGTTTTTGAGGTGGAATTTGGGGAATTTTAGACTAGGGATTGGAGAGTAAGATTTGGGAATTTTAGTGAGGATTTGAGGTCGAAATTGAGTAATTTTGGTATGGTTGGACTCGTTATTGAATGGGTGTTTGGATTTGGTAAATTTTGTTGGATTCCGAGACGTGGGCCTGGGGTTAACTTTTTGGGTTGACTTTTTCACTTTTATTAAAGAACTTAGCTTTATCGAATGGAATTGGTTCCTATAGCTTGTGTTGATCGTATTAAGTTGTTTGTGGCTAGATTCGAGTCGTTCGCAGGCTGATTCGCGAGGCAAGGGCTTGTTGGAGTAGAGATTTGCGCGATTTGAGGTAAGTAACTCTTCTAAACTTTGTTCTAAGGGTATGAATCCTTGAAATACATGTTATGTGGTTAGTGTTGAGGTGACGCACATGCTAAGTGATGGGTGTGTGGGCGTGCACCATGGTAATTGTGACTCGGTTGATTCTGTGGTACTGTGTTGTTATCAAACCTTGTTGCTATTCATTAAACTCCTACTTGTTAGAGTAATTGAGCTACAATCCATGTTAGAAATCATGCTTAGACTATATACTTGTTGTGTTGGGACCCACAGAGGTCACTTCTGTTGTCGAAATATTTTCTTAAACTGCAATTATGTACTCAGTCATATCTATCATTTGCATATCATATCTCATTCTCTGTTGTCATTTATTATTACATCATATTATCATTGTTTGGGCTGATTGTCATGCATAGCTGAGAAGCTCATCACTACTTCTAGTTCCTTATTTGTTATTGTTACTTACTGAGTTGGTTTTACTCATCCTACACCCTGCACTTCGTGTGTAGATCCAGGTAATCCTGGACATAGTGGGTGTTAATGATTTCACACAGTTGATATTCCGGAAATTCGGAGGTAGGTACGATGTTTCGTAGACCTTGTCTCTCCTTCCCTATCTCCTTGTTAACTGTATTTGGTCTTAGACTATTATAGACTATATGTTCCAGACTTGTAATGTATAGATGTATATTTACCCAGTGACAACGGGTTTTGGGAGTAAATTTATATTCCGTATTGGTGGTAGTTTTCCCCTTAATTATTTATTATGTTTTAAGCATTTAAAAGAAATTGTGGGTTATTGATGTTGTCTGCTTTCCTAGTATCGAGATAGGCGCCATCACGACGGGTGAGATTTTGGGTCGTGACAAGTTGGTATCAGAGTCCAGGTTACATAGGTCTCACAACTCATGAGCAGGTTTAGTAGAGTCTTGTGGATCGATACGGAGACGTCTGTACTTATTTTGGAGAGGCTGCCGAACCCTTAGGAAATTGTCATTTTCTTGTATTCTATCGTGCAAACTAGTAGATTTCGGAAAACTAAAATTCTGTTATTCTATTCTCTCACAGATGGTGAGAACACGTACTACCAGATCGGATGGTCAGCCACCAGTGCCACCAGTTAGGGCCGCATGAGGCCGGGGCACTCATACCACCAGTAGCGCTCGAGGTAGGTGTCGTTCGAGGTGTTGCCCCGTACCACCATGAGAGGAGGGGGTGCTCGAGGTGTCACTCGTACAGTAGTTGGAGCAGCACCTGTAGCACCACCAGTAGCTCCAGCTTAGGAGCAGATTCCAAATGTAGTTGATCCGGCGGGATCCGCTTAGGCATCAGCTGTGCCCATTGAGATTCCAAGCCTATATGAGGCTTTGGCTTAGATACTGACAGTTTGCACTGGCCTTGCTCAAGTGGTTTCGGCTCAGGCCACACCACTCATTTCTCAGGCCGGGGAAGGTACTCACACCCCGATTGCCCGTGCTCCAGAGTAGGTACTACATGGACTTCAGATACAGGGGGCACTACTAGTCCTGCCAGATGTAGCTGTTCAGGACACGGTAGTCCTTGTTATGGAAGATGATGAGTAGAGGAGACTTGAGAGATTCGGGAGGATTCGACCTCCATCATTTAGCAGTGCTGAGTCAGAGGATGCTCAGGGTTTTCTGGATAAGTGCCAGCGGATGCTTCAGACAATAGGTATTCTGGAGACCAATGGGGCTGCCTTCAGATGGTGGGAGGCCTATGATAGGCGCAGGCCGATCAGTGTAGTACCACTTACATGGCAGGAATTCTCCGTTCTCATTTTCGAGAAGTTTGTGCCGCAGTCTCACAGAGAGGAGCTGCGCAGACAGTTTGAACAGTTATGTAAGGATGGCATGTCTGTGACGCAGTACGAGATGAGATTTTTTGAGTTGGCTCGTCACGCAGTTTGGTTGGTTCCCACTGATAGGGAAAGGATCAGGAGATTCATTGATGGCCTCACATATCAGTTGTGGTTACTTATGACCCGGGACAGGGTATCTAGTGCTACTTTTGATGAGGTAGTTGACATTGCTCGGCAGATAGAGATGGTTCGTAGCCATGAGCGTGGAGAGAGGGAGGCCAGGAGGCCTCGTGGTCTAGGTGATTTCAGCGGTGTCCTTCGGGGGGTCAGTTTTATCGCGGTAGGGGTCGTTCTCATAGACACGCTCAAACGGGTCATCCAGTTCACTGTGGTGCATCATCCAGGCAGGGTTCATATAGTTCTGATCAGGTTCAGTCATTTCTTAGTATCTTGCCAACCCAGAGTTCATCCTGTGCCCCTTCAGTTCAAGGTTCATTTGCACCGGGTGCTTCTAGTAGTTATTCTGGTTCTCGGGACCCGATTCAGTCCGCACCACCACCAGTACCGTGGAGCTGCTTTGAGTGCGCGAAATTTGGACATATGGGGAGACAATGTCCTCGTCACTCGGAAGGTCCAGTGCAGCAGAGGAGTCATACTACGACATCATCACTAATTACTTCACCACCCGCCCAGCCAGCTCGGGGTGGGGCTCAGTCAACTAGGGTTCGCCCAAGAGGGGGAGGCCGATCAGGTGGCAGTTAGGCCCGATTCTATGGTTTTCTAGCCAGGCCAAATTCTATTACCTTAGATGCAGTGATCACATGTATTGTCTCAGTGTGCCATAGTGAGGCTTCTATATTATTTGACCTTGGTTCTACTTATTCGTATGTGTCCTCATACTTTACTCATTATCTGGATATTCCCTGTGAGTCCTTAGTTTCACATGTTCGTGTATATATGCCGGTGGGCGATACTAATATCATGGATGGTGTGTATCGATTGTGTGTGGTAACTATTGGGGGACTGGAGACTAGAGTTCAATTTGGGACTTGCATCGATTTCAGGAATACTATGGGGTTCAATTCGAAGAAGATGGGGTTTAGCCAACATACCTCAATTGAGCTTCTTAAAACTCTAAGATGTTCCGGCATATTAGAAACTTCAATCTATTTTAGCAATATAGCAAAATTGAACCAAGAATTAGGAAAACGATCATGATTCTAGCTCGCTTGAGCATTTTATCAAACACTATGTGTGTATCAATGTTTTAAGCCCATTGTTTGAAGGATTCCATCTTTCTGCAACCCATTCTCTACCAAGTTTACCTCACAACCTTCCTACATACTTCAAGAATACATGCATGCAAGGTAAGCACTCCCATCCCCATGAACTACCTTATTAATTGCCCATTCTGGTTACATTTCGAAATTAAGAGCTTGGTGATAGAACCTTACCTCTTAGAATGAAGACCTAAGGTGCTTCTCTTGATAATCTTCAAAGGTTTATGCAAGAATTGAAGAGTAACTTGATGAAGATCACTTTCCCCCTCTAGGACTCTCTCTCCCACTCTAAAGTATCAGATTTTGCTCAAAATTAGACCTTACGTGTATTTTAATGAAGTAGGGTAGGGTTTTAAAAACCCAAAAATGAAGCTATGGAACAGGTTCTGCGGTCGTATATGCGACCACATAATAGTTATGCGGTCCGCGAAATGATCGCGCAATTGGGGTGCCCAAACTGGACAGGAACTGTCCAGGTCTGCGGTCACTATGTAGCCCGCAGACCTATTCTGCGGTCGTATAAGGCACCACAGAATGGTTCTGCGGTCGCATAGTGCACCGCAGAACTACCCTCCGAAAAAGTCTAAGGATGATTATGCGACCAAAGTGCGGCCCGCAAAACGGTTATGCAGTCGCATAATTGGACGCGAAATTGACCTCAAAATTGGCCCAAAAGGCTGCTTCACTCTGCGTCCATTCTGCGGTCTGTAGAGTGGTTCTGCGGTCATAGAATGGGCCGCAGCAATTCCTACTTCTGCCCAACATTTTCTTTTAACTCCCCATCACACTGTTTAATCCAAAAAGTTCGAACCGCTTCTCGTAAGCCCGCCGCGAGGAATTTCTACTATTATTATCCTCTACGCCTACTTTGGCATCACGGAATCCAGGTTTTTAGGAAAACCTTTACGGTGCCTTACATCCTCCCCCACTTAAGATCATTCATCCTCGAATGAGGATCAGGGTCCACTATTAGCACCTTATGCAACTCAGTTTTTCATACCCTAAACCAGCAGCCCTAAATTTAAATAACTTCCCAAATTTCCAAAACTTTCCCCAGAGTTTCCTTTGTAACTAGGCCTTTCCACCTATCAGAGATCCCAGAATCACATCCTAAAAACATGTACACAATCCAATGATGTAACATAACTCATAAAAATACCAACCGTGGCCTCATGTAAACAACATATAATCAAAAGTAACACCTTTACTTTATCTGAGCAAGTGATACAAAATTCATAGGCGACAAGTTCATAAAAAGGATTACACAGGTATTCAAACAAGTAAGGATACTTCTTCTTCATCTCTTCCTCGGCCTCCCAAGTGGTCTCTTCAACCTGCTAGTTTCGCCATAACACTTTCACGGAGGCAATTTCTTTATTTCTCAACCTTCGGACTTGTCTATGAAGAATGGCAACTGGAATTTCTTCATATGACAATTCTTCGTTAACCTCAATGGTCTCAATCGGCACAATAGCTGACGGATCTCCAACTATCTTCTTCAACAGAGACACATGGAATATCGGGTGCACTAATGACATCTCGGGTGGTAGCTCAAGCTTGTACTCCACCTGACCGATCCTCTGGATGATTTTGTATGGCCCGACATACCTCGGACTCAATTTCCCTTTCCTTCCGAAACGCATTATACCCTTCATGGGAGAAACCTTCAAAAATACCCAATCATCCTCTTTGAACTCTATGTCTCTGTGACGAACGTCCGAATAGAATTTTGGATGACTCTGAGTGGTTCTCAACTGCTCCTTAAATATTTTAACTTTTTCGATAGCCTGATGCACGATGTCTGGCCCTATCAACTCAGCTTCCCCAATCTCAACCCACCCAATGGTAGATCTATATCTCCTACCATAAAATGCCTCAAACGGTGTCATCTGAATACTTGCATCAAAGCTGTTGTTATAAGAAAACTCTATGAGGGGCAAATGATCATCCCAGCTACCCTTGAAGTCAAGAACACAAGCACGCAACATGTTCTCAAGCGTCTAAATAGTCCGCTCAGCTTGCTCGTTGGTTTGTGGATGAAAGGCTGTACTAAGATTTACCTGAGTACCCAAACCTTGCTGAAATTTCTTCCAAAAATTGGTCGTGAACTGAGCCCCTCGATCAGAGGTGATAGAAACTGGAGTTCCATACAGCCTGACTTTATCCTTGATATACAATTGAGCGTATTGTTCCGCTGTGCCGGTAGATTTAACAGGCAAGAAGTGTGCTGATTTCGTGAGTCGGTACACGATCACCCAAATTGATTCAAACCTGCGCGAAGTGCGCGGTAACCATACCACGAAGTCCATATTAATTATTTCCCACATCCATATTGGAATTTTTATGTTCTGTGCCAACCCACCAGGCCGTTGTTGTTCGGCCTTCACTTGCTGACAATTCGGACACCTTGCCACAAAGTCTACCACATTCCTTTTCATGTCATTCCACCAATAGACTTCCTTGAGATCGTGATACATATTTGTAGAACCTGGATGCACGGAATACCTAGAAGCGTGAGCCTCGGTCATGATTCTTTCCCCGAGACCATCTACATTCGGAACACATAGTCGCCCTTGGTACCTTAGTGTACCATTATCCATGCCTAGCGCAAAAGCAATAGTTTTTGTTTTTGAATCCCCTCCTTCAATTGCACTAAAAATGGATCGTTGTATTGCTTCTCTTTGATTTCCACAACAAGCAATGACTCAGTCCTATTTTGTACAATTACCCCTCTTTTATTAGAGTTCACAAGCCGAACTCCCAAACTAGCCAATCGACGGAATTCCTTGGCCAATGGCCTTTGATATACCCCCAAGTGTGCTAAACTACACATAAATTTCCGGCTAAGAGCATCCTCTACAACATTGGGTTTCCCCGGGTGATATAGAATATCGATGTTGTAATCCTTGAGTAACTCAAGCCATCTTCTCTGCCTCAAATTCAACTCCTTTTGTTTGAAAATATATTTAATACTCTTGTGGTCTGTGACTACATCCATGAGGACCTCATAAAAATAATGATGCCAAAGTTTCAATGCAAAAACCACCGCCGCAAGTTCTAAGTCACGTGTTGGGTAATTCTTTTCATGATTCTTGAGCTTCCTAAAAGCATATGCTACAACCTTGCCGTGTTGCATTAACACACACCCAAGCCCAATTCTTGAAGCATCACAATATACCACGAATGCATTTGTACCCTCTGGCAGGGTCAACACCGGCGGCGTAGTCAACCTCAATTTCAACTCCTGAAAGCTCCTTTCACAAGCATCAGACCATTTGAACTTAACCACTTTCTAAGTCAATTTAGTCAACGGAGAGGCAAGAATATAGAAACCCTCCACAAACTTCTTGTAATACCCCGCTAAGCCTAAGAAACTGCGAATCTCGATTGGCATTGTAGGTTTAGGCCAATTATTTACTGCTGAAATATTTTGAGAATCCACCTTAATTCCTTCTCTAGAGACAACATGACCCAAGAATGTGACAGATTCGAGCCAAATTTCACACTTTGAAAACTTCGCATATGATTGGTGCTGATAAAAAGTTTGCAATACTACCCTGAGATGATCGGCATGGTCCTCTCAACCTCGTGAATACACAACAATATCGTCAATGAACACTATCACAAAGGAATCGAGAAAAGGCTTGAAAACCCGATTCCTAAGATCCATGAAAGCTGCCGGGGCATTTGTTAGCCGAAAGACATTACCAGACATTCAAAGTGACCATACTGGGTTTTGAAGCTATTTTCAGAATATCCTACTCCCTGATCTTCAATTGGTGTTACCCGGATAGTAAATCAATTTTGGAGAAGTATCTATCACCCTGTAACTGATCAAACAAATCATCTATTCTTGGTAGTGGGTATTTGTTTGTTATTGTGACTTTGTTGAGCTGTCGGTAGTCAACATACATCCTCAGTGATCCATCTTTCTTCCTCACAAAGAGGACCGGTGTGCCCCATTGTGACACACTCGGTCGGATGAAACCCTTTTCTAACAAATCCTTCAATTTCTCCTTTAGCTCCTTCAATTCTGTCGGTGCCATCCTATAGGGAGGAATAGATATAGGTTGCATGCCTGACATCACATCAATCCCAAAATCAATCTCCCTATCTGGCGGAATCCCAGGGAGTTCATCAGGAAACACCTTTGGAAATTCATTCACAACTGGCATAGATTCAAGTGTAGGTGCCTTAGCAGTGGTGTCCGTTACTCGGACTGAATGGTAAATACACCCCTTGTTGATCATGTTTGTGGCCATAAGGTAAGCAATAAACCTACCTTTTGGCATCACATTATCCCCCTTCCACTCAACACCTGGCTCATTAGGAAATTCAAACCTCACAGTTCTTGTTCGACAGTCGAGCTTAGAAAAACACGAATATAACCAATCCATCCCCATAATTACATCAAAATTGACCATCCCTAATTCAATGAGATCGGCCACGGTATCCAGACCACGTACCGTGACAATAATAGACTCGCCAACCGGAGTAGATACACAGAACAACTCATTAAGTTGTTCCGGTTCTATCCCAAATTCCATAGCAACATAAGGGGTAACATAGGACAAGGTGGAACCGGGATAATTAATAGCATATACATCATGATTTTGGACAGTCAATATACCTGTGACAACATCTGGAGAAACCCATATACTCTGCAGGTGTCGGAGTGTCTCGAGGTGGAGGGGGTGCTAAAGATGTAGCAGCTACAGAACTAGATGGTTGGGTTGTGCCCCTGCCCGCAACCTGGCGTGATGAATGCCACTCCCTCTAAATATGATCCCTTAATCCGCACCCATAACATATAGGTAAGTCCATGTAGCAGATCCCCGAGTGCATCTCCCTCCTAATCGGCCCTGCTAGTGGGGTCCTCTGCTGCCCTGGTTGGGCCTGAAATGACTCCCATGCTGCTGACTGGGCCCTGCTGGCTGTGCACCGGCTGAAGACTTAGCAAAAGACTGCCACCGTTGGGATAGCAATTTCTAGGACGTTCAATTTGGGACATGCATCGATTTCATGAATACCAAGGGGTTCAATTCTAAGAAGAGGGGGTTTAGGCAACATACCTCTATTGAGCTTCTTAAAACTCTAAGATGTTACGGAATATTAGCAACTTCATTATATTTTAGCAATATAGCAAAATTGAACCAAATCTTAGGAAAACGATCATGATTCTAGCTCACTGGAGCATTTTATCAAACATTATGTGTGTATCAATGTTTTAAGCCCCTTTTTTGAAGGGTTCCATCTTTCCCCAACCCATTCTCTATTATTTTTAGCTCACAACCTTCCCACATACTTCATGAATACATGCATGCAAGGTAAGCACTCCCATCCCCATGAACTACCTTACTAATTGCCCATTCTAGTTACATTTCTAAATTAAGAGCTTGGTGATAGAACCTTACCTCTTAGGATTAATACCTAGGGTGCTTCTCTTGATAATCTTCAAAGGTTTATGCAAGAATTGTAGAGTAACTTGATGATGATCACTTTCTCCCTCTAGGACTCTCTTTCCCACTCTAAAGTATCAGATTTTGCTCTAAAATGGCCCCTTACATCTATTTTAATGAAGTAGGGTCGGGTTTTAAAAACCTAAAAATTAAGCTCTGGAACAGGTTCTGCGGTCGCATATGCGACCACATAATAGTTATGTGGTCCGCGAAATGGCCGCGGAATTGGGGTGCCAAAATTGGAGAGGGACTAACCAGGTCTGCGGTCGCTTTGCGGCTCGCAGACCTGTTCTGTGGTCTTATAAGGCACCGCAGAACCACCCTCCGAAACATTCTAAGGATGATTATACGACCAAAGTGCGACCCACGAAACGGTTATGCGGTCGCATAATTGGCTGCGAAATTGACCTCAAAATTGGCCCAAAAGGCTGCTTCACTCTACGGCCATTCTGCGGTTCGTAGAGTGGTTCTACGGTCGCAGAACATGCCGCATAAATGCCTACTTCTGCCCAACATTTTCCTTCAACTCCCCAGCGCACTGTTCAATCCAAAAAGTCCAAACCGCGGCATCACAAAATCGGGGTTTTTAGGAAAACTTTTACAGGGCCTTACACCCTGAGCCTACTGCAAATGCGACAACTAGTCCGCAAATGCAAACCTAGCAGGCTTGCAAGTGCAAGAAAGCAATCGCAAAAGCGGCCTGCTCCAGTCCAAGCTCCCTATTATAAATTTGATTAGTGGTTCGCATATGTGAATCCGGAACCCATCGCAAATATGATATTAGTTCTGAAGTTGCAAAAGTTGGTCCCCTAGTGCAGCATTGCAAAAGCGAGTAGGATCTCATAAATGTGCTAATCGCAGATGCGACCATTTCCTCACAAATGCGAGAACAGAACACCTGCAAAAATCCTAACCTCTCTCAAACTCTCCAGGACACGTCCAAAACTCACTCGAGCCCTCAGGCTCAACTCCAACCATTTGCACAAGTACATAATCATCATATGAACTCACTTGCTCGATCAAAATACCAAAATAACATCCAAATCCATGAATTAGACAACAGAACACACAAAAATTACAATTAAACTTAACAATTACAAAAAGACAACATACGTCTAATTCCTATTAAACTAACTCGGAATGACACCAAATTTTGCAGAAATGTTCCAAATGAAAAACGGAGTCGTACAAAGTCACAAAACCAAATTCTGATCCCGATAGACATAATGTCAAACCAAGGAAACTTAGGAAAATTCTAAACCTTCAAATTGTCAACTTTCGCCAAAAGTACCAAATCAACCTAGAAACCTCCGAATCCCATTTCGGGTATATGCCTAAGTCAAAAATTACCATATGGCTCTATTGGAATAATAAAAACTGCATACCGAGGTCAAATACACAAAATTAAAGCTTGGTCAACTCTTCCAACGTAAAGCTTCCTAGTTGAGAATCATTCTTCCAAATCAATTATGAACTGCTGAGGAACCAAAACAAACGATACACATACGTCATAATACACCATACATTTCTACACATGACATCAAACAACCTAACTGAATACAGCTTCTCATAACAACTTGTCGGGTCAATACATTCTCCCCTACTTAAACATGTGTTGATCCTCGAATATGCGAATAATCGTCCCAAAGCCCTCAAGTCACTGTATAAACTCACCATGCCCATACCCATGGGTGATCTCACTTCATCCCAATCTATATAAGTCTGACAACACAATCTAAAAGATGATCATTACCTTAACATTAGCTCACAACCCTTAGAACCCAATCTCTAACTTCCCAAATTAATTATGAGACACGATTCTCACATCTATATGATGTATAAGTCAGTATTTAGATACATCAAGCCGTAACCATATCCCAAGTGTATTCAAATGATATTCCACATAACTTAGATACACATAGCCATAGCTTCCGACCACAATAGTCATTCAAATAGCAAATATTTTACCGCTATCTAACATCCTATCAATAAAAACCATGTTCCAAATCTTTGAACACAACCAATTATGAAAGAAACACACAGAAACTCATAACCCCCATCACATCAACCAGTCATGGAGCTCTCTTGCCCGAAGAGAACCAAAGCCAAAATCTAGGCTGATTAAAGACACTATAGTTCCAAACATAGCTTAATCAAATCTAATGGCACTCAATTGAGGCCCAATAACATCATCTCATCCAATACAAGCTGCTCTACCAATATTCCATACAAAGCCTTCCTAGAGCCGCATACCATGCAATAAGTCCACCAAACAAGCGACAAATTTGATGTACCCAATAATTGCAGAGAATCAAATGAGTGAACCGCCCCGCAAGCTCAACAGATACCACCATGAAGAGCAATATAATGAATCCATCACACAAGGAAGATATACTACATAATAATTAAGCCCAAAGGATCATATCCCAATATAACTCTGATATGAGACGTGACCCAATCAAAACACCTGTACACATAGGATACGTCGAGCCGTGATGCTCACTATCAACAACCATACACATATCAACAACAAACACGCGAAGTGCATAACCATAACCATGGAAAAATGAATAGCACAATATACCACAAATAGAAAGACCACAACCAAAGCGTAATCAACCATTCAACACCCCGAGAATCATCTCACTCGAATTTTGCCACAAGGCCCCCAACCGAATCGCATCAAGTAAAAGTAATCAACATATCACAACCCATCATAGCATATGAGAGTAACACATGGAATATATCATAACACGAATAAGATCTACTTTAACTAATAACACATCCTTCCACAATAACTGTGTTGGGTAGACAAATCCGACCTGATGTAGAATACACATTCTAATTAGGCCCACGAATGCCCTCCAAATAAATTCTGATCCTCCCAAAATAGGTGTATAACAATAGAAATTTGCACAATAACCGATCTATAACACATGCCTATGAGAATCCTCTTCGTCTTCAAATCCCTAAAATGCCATAATATCCCTATTCCAACTACATTATTCAAATTACTAACATATTCATCATACACAATCGTTCCATGACAAATGCTTCCAACATTCCTTATTTACAAATAGATTAATTTGAACATCAGTATTCAATCAATCGGGCCATTAATGTAATACATGTCAGGCATCTGCAAGTCAAAGCACAATGTGCCTTTTGGAGTGCGCACCCTTCTTAGGTGGTATCAGATAATGTTTACATTCTTCTAAATATTTGAAACCGTCCATGCTATCTAGAACTCGTGACCCCATATAAGAGAAAATCATAACACACAACATGTTCCTTATGCTGCTGGCAGACATCCAGCCCAAGCTGTCCTCGACACTATTATGAACTATTCGAAACCCGTCCACACATAGCTAAGCAATCAGAATTGAATTTTCCCAACTTAACCAAGTCGCGCAAGCCGTCAAACCTAAGTTTATTCACACAAACACCGGTAAAGCATCACCACACCAAAGGAACCAATTACTATTATTACTATGCTGACCCTACACTACCACGCTCACCAATTTCTTCGAATCCTCCTTAACTTACATTCAAGTTAACATTTTTCCTTGCCGGTACACTATGATCCGAAACCAAAGATCACCGTATGAGATCCTAGCATGAACGACATCATCCAAAAGCCCACAAACCATTGTATTTGTAAGGCCCCATAAAATTTTGAATAAAACCCAGGTTTTCGTGGTGTCGAGGTAGGCGTATGTGTTAATGATCATTTTCCTTCACTGGGGAGTTGAAGGAAAATGTTTGTAGAAAAATGTTTTTCTGCAGCCCACTAAGCGGCTGCAGAATCACTCTACGGGACGCAAATTGGCCGTAGAGTGAGGCAGTCAATTGGGCAACTTTTGGATGTCATTTTGCGGCCAATTATGAGGCCATAAAATGATTTCGCGTGCCATACATCTATCGCAGAACCAACATGGAGAATGTTTGGAGGGAAGTTCTACGGCGCATTATATGACCGCAGAACAAGTCTGCGAGCTGCAAAATGGCCACATACCCAGGCAGTGGTGCCCAGTTCCGGAGGGCCATTTTGCAGACCGCGGAAGCATTATGCGGTCTCATATGCGACCGCAAACTTGTGTCGGGGCTCCTATTTTTCTAATTTTTTAACCTGACCCCATTCTAATAAAACACCCCATTGTAACCCTTAATTTCGAAAGTTAACTAGAAATGGGCAATTAGTAAGATAATTCATGGGTATGGGAGTTTTTTATTGCATGCATGTGTTATCAAGGGGAGTAGGGAGATCGTTGACCTAAACTGGCAAAGCATGGGCTGTGGGATGATGGAATCCTCCATAAAAGGACCTTGAAACCTTAATATGCACCTAGTGTTTGATAAAATGCTCGAATGAGCTAGAACCATGATCATCTTCCTAATCATGATTCAATTTGTTACATTATTAAAATAGATCAAAGTTGATAAGAATTATAGAACATTTTATTGTCTAAAGAAGCTCAAGTGAGGTATGTTGTCTAAACGCTTCTCTTAAAATTGAAATCCACAATATCCATGTATGTCCCAAGTTGCTCATTGTGAATTGATTAACATTGATAAGCTGGTGTCAAAAGACATCTTTGATCAATATGTAATTCAATGCTTTTGTTATGGTGTACTACTATTTGAGTATGTGTTCAAAGTATGGGTTGCTTATCTAAATGCCTTGACTTCAAGTTGTGTTTCAAGTGAAAGCTAATGAAAATTATGTAAGAAACCATAATGCGCCTAAGACTCATATTTGCTCATATGTGTGCTTAAATGTCGTTAATAGAAATACCTTGTTATTATCAAGTCCATGATGATGTTTAAAAGTAAAAAGGTGCGCATGAAATACGAAATATGTAATGCGCAATGTGAAATATGAAACATGGCCAACGTGCCAAGAGAAATAATACAATTGTGACCACTAGTGCCAATAAAATGAAGAGATCTACAAGAAATATCAAACGGGGTGATTGATAGAAAATGATGATGTCTCACATGAGACGGCCTAGACGATCAGGTCGTGATCAGACGCCATGCCGCACATATGGTGGTGACTATATTGGAAATTGTAATCAANTGATCAGACGCCATGCCGCATATATGGTGGTGACTATATTGGAAATTGTAATCAAAACTGTGAACAGTTGTATATCGGTACTAAATGTCTCCCAACTTAAAATGTTGAAATTTACATGAAAACTTATCTCATTCCTAATTTGATATTTGGTAACTGCTTGAGTCTTTAACTGATATCATGATTGTCCTAACTTGCAATTACTGTTCATTATTATGAGAGGATGTTTAGTCATATATACTAGTACTATTCGACAATACTAACGTCGTTTTTTGGGGGGCGCTGCATCTTTCATGAATGCAGGTTGTTCCACAGCAGGCTGCACTGATCAGTAATAGCGACACACTCTCTTCCTAGCTGACTTGGTGAGCCCCACTTCACTCAGGGTCATATATATTTTTTTCATTATATCATTATATTTTAAGGTATAGCCAGAGCCTTATTGACGACACTATCATTGTACTCTTTGTATTTATTAGAGGCTTGATAGACATAGTGTGGGTGTATATGGGTGCTGGGAAAGTCAAAAAAATTCTGTTGTGTTTTGATCACTTGTTCCACTTCAAACCCTGCGAATGTGTGCATTTTAAGACCTATTAAATGAATTAACTAATGGTAATGAATTTGGAATTGTCTACATGATCTCCTTATTGGATAATTAACAAAGATATATGTTCTCTTTAAATCATGGGCGAGTTTGGGTAGACAGTATTCAACAGGCTTGCTCGACCGGGTTCACTTGGTTGAGCACCGGTCACGCTCCCCGAGTTTGGGGCGTGACAAACATGGTATCAGAGCCTAAGGTTTTAAAGTTCTTAGGATATCTCGGAGCCATGTCTAGCAGAGTCCTTCTTATCGGTGTGTTGTTGACCACATCTATAATTTGGAGGCTACTTGGACACTTAAGAATAATACCCTTCTTTGATGTTCTTGATCGTGCGATAAAGCTGATTGTATGATTGTTCGTCCTTTAACTCGTGTATTGCTCTAACTTTCAGTAAATGGTGCCTAAGAAGAACACAAGAACTGGCCAAGGAACCGATGTTACCCCAGGAGTGGCAGTTGATTCTATCATTGATGATGTGGTGAACACCCGAGGGGTAAGGATATTCCCATCATTACTACACTGCCTGGTTGTACGATTCCTGCTCAGGGTGCACTAGTTCCTACACCCGACGAGGGTGCAATGAATCCTCCACTTGATATTCCGGTTATACCTCCATCCCCAACTTCCGGTCCCGGTGTTTCTGATGGGGATTTTAGGGGACCCATACTGATGTTGGCTCAGATGCTTCCCAGGCCTAGATGTGGAATGTTGGCCCCACTTCTTCTAGTCAGCAAGGGGACTCTATTGATTGCAGGGTTAACAATTTTCTTCAGTTAGATCCTCTAGTGTTCACGGGTACTGATACCGAGGAGAATCCCTAGGATTTCATGGATGAGATGCACAAGACCCTAAGGGTTATGCATGCTACTAAGGTAGAGGGAGTGGAGTAGTCCTCCTACCACCTGAAGAGGGTGGCCTATGGTTTGAGATGTGGGAGAACTCCCGTTAGGAGGGGAGCCTTTCGGCAAGGTAGAGTGAGTTTGCCGACCCTTTCATGGATCATTTATTACCTGTCGAGACTAAGGCAGCCCTTGATGCAGAGTTTGAGAACCTAAAATAGGGTAGCAAGAGTGTGTGGGAGTACCATATGTAGTTTGCGCATCTGTCCAAGTATTCTATNCTCCTACCACCAGAAGGGGGTGGCCTATTCTTGGTTTGAGATGTGGGAGGACTCCAGTGAGGAGGGAGCCTTTTGGCGAGGTAGAGTGAGTTTGCCGACCCTTTCATGGATCATTTCTTGCCTGCAAAGACTAAGGCAGCCCGTGATGCAGAGTTTGAGAACCTAAAACAGGGTAGCAAGAGTGTGTGGGAGTACCATATGTAGTTTGTGCATCTGTCCAAGTATTCTATTCACACGTTGCCCACTATGGAGGCTAGAGTATGTCGGTTTGTGCAGGGCCTTAGCCCTTTGGTTATCAATGAGGCCACTACAGCTGCCTTGAATTCTGACATGAACTATGGGATGTTGGTAGCATTTGTTCAAGGTACAGAGAACCGTAAGTTGAAGAACAGAATTGAGCGAGAGGGTAACAGTAAGGCCTGTCCGTGGGCAACTTGGGGAATTCATTTGGTCGTGGTAGGTCCAAATTCAAGGGAGGGTCATCAAGGCCATCCCATTATTTTGCTCAGACTTTAGCCAGTACACCTAGTGCTTAATAAAATGCTCAAATGAGCTAGAACCATGATCATCTTCCTAATTTTGGTTCAATTTGCTACTTTTCTAAAATAGATTGAAGTTGCTCAAATTTTCGGAACATTTAGAGTTAAGGAAGCTCAAGTAAGGTATGTTGGCTAAACTCTTCTCTTAAAATTTAACCCCACTATAACCATGCAAGTCTTGAGTTGCTTCTTGTGAATCGATTACCCGGATAAGCTGGTGTCAAAAGACATTCGTGATCAATATATAATTCAAATGCTCTTGTTATGTTGTACTACTATTTGAGAATGTGTTCAAATTAGGGCTTGCATATCTAAATGCCTTGACCTCAAGTTGGAAAATCCATGATGATGGTTAAAAGTAAAAAGGCGTTCATGAAATACGAATCATGTAATGTGAAATGTGAAATATGAAACACAGCAAATGTGCCAAGAGAAATAATACAATTGTGACCATTAGTGCCAACGAAATGAAGAGATGTGCAAGAAATATGAAACGTGATGATTGATAGAAAAAGGTGATGTCTCACATGAGATGGCCTACCCAATCGGGTCGTGATCGGATGCATTCCACACATATGGTGGTGACTGTGTTAGAATTGTAATTGAAATTGTGATTTGGTTGATGTATCGCATAAGATAACATAGCCTATTGGGTCGTGATCGGATGCCATGCCGCACACATGGACTGTGTTAGAATTGTAATTAAAATTGTGATTTGGTTTATGTCTCGCGTGAGACGTCCTAGCCGATCAGGTCATGATCGTGCGATGTGTCGCACACATAATGGTGAATGTACTGGAAATCGTAATCGAAATTATGAATAGTGGTATACCAGTACCAAATATTTCCCAACTTAAAATTTTGAAATTTATTTAAAACTTTTCTTATCTCTAATCTGATATTTGGTAATTGTTTGAGGCTTTAACTCATAATATGACTGTCCTTACTTGACTTACTGCTCGTTTCTTCAGAGAGTGTTTAGTCATATATACTAGTACTATTCAACAGTACTAACGTCCCTTTTGCCGGGGGCGCTGCATCTTTAATGGATGCAGGTGGTTCCACAGCAGGCGACACTGATCATCGATAGCACTACACTCTTTTCCCAGCTGATTTGGTGAGCCCCACTTCACTCGGAGTCATGTATCTTTTGTTCATATTATCACCATGTTTTGAGGTATAGCCGAAGCGTTGTTGCCGGAACTATCAATGTACTCTTTTGTATATAATAGAGGATCCGTAGACATGTTGGTATGGGGAAAGTCAAATTGGTAATGTTGTAATTTTATCACACGTTCCACATCAAACTATGAAAGAGTATGTATTTTGAAACTTATAAATGATGTAATTACGGATAACGAGTTTGAGTTGTTGTTTACTTGATCCTCCTCACCGCTTAGTTAATGAATTGGATTTTACTATTATTCTAGAATATGTTTGGGTAGAAGGTAATGTACAGGCTTGCTCGGTTGAGTTATCTCGGTTGAGCGCCGATCGCGCACCCTGAGTATGCGCCATGATACTTGCTTGTGTGGTTTCTTGGTCTTCTCTGTATGAGCGCATTACAGCGCGTCAGTATAACGACCCCTATTTGTTAGCCCTTAAGGACACAATGCAACACGACGATTCCAAGGAGGTTTCTATTAGAGATGATGGGGTGTTGCGGATGTAGGGACGGATATGTGTGCCCAATGTGGATGGGTTTCATGTGTCTATCCTCGAGGAGGCTCACACTTCACAGTATTCCATTCATCCAGGCTTGACCAAGATGTATCAGGATTTGAGTCAGCACTATTGGTGGAGAAGAATGAAGAAAGATGTAGTAGAGTATGTGGCTCGGTGTTTGAGCTGTGAGCATGTAAAGTACGGGCATTAGAGGTCGGGCGATTTGCTTCAGAGACTTGAGATTCTAGAGTGGAAGTGGGATCGTATTACCA
>AWOL01S0012972.1:0-30158 GCA_000715115.1 Nicotiana otophora | reverse complement strand
GAGAAGGGTCCCCAAATCGCACATACAAGGACAAAGTCATACAGGATGCATGATAGAAGGTAACAATAGTTACGAGATTGCATGAATTCCGACCACAAGTTGTGGTGTGAGAAAGAGGCCAAAAGGGGGGAATGCCCTGGCCTTCAGATTTATTCGCAGAACAGTTGCATCAATGGCAAGGATAGTATTAAAGTATTCGTAAGTGCTATAGGTTATGAGAATGATAAGAGCATAAGTCATCATTAAATGATGAATGTTCCAAAGGGGGGAATGATGTTACACCCCATGTTTTCATATGTGAGAGTACATGTAAATCAATTGATGTAAGCTCAGAAATGAGATTATATTTGAAAGTACATAAAGTAAGTTAATCATGTTACCTTGAAGGTTAAAAATATTTAAGATCATGAATAAAAAGTACCAAGAGGGTTGGGAGGCTTAGAAGCTAAACGAATAGAAGAAAATAAGTTTCGTCGAAAGTCGACAAGTTGGGAATGTTATAACATGTACTTTTGGGGTGAGATGAGGGTCATTTACATGATAAGGAGGTTATGTTATGATTTATTTTTGTCATATTATTTTCTTGTGTTAGGTTTTGAAGCTAAGCGAGTTGTGGAACAAAAGTTGGCAAAGGTCATCACAAGTTCAATTCATAAATGTACTAAACATTAGGTCAAATGTAGCGGAGCTCTTCTCCCAATATACAAGGTATTACGGGATTCTCCACCTAAAAAATTGAATATTTATGTGTCTAGTTTCTAACACATTACACCGTTTGTTGATACGACTTCAAAGTATAGAGATATTCATATTTTTGCGAGACTGCACTAGCAGCTCCCAATGGGACCCACTTTGGTGGTTGACAACCCTAGAATCTTTTAACTGGGTTAGACGCCTCAGTTTTGGCTATTTGCGACCAAGGAAATTTAACAAACTATCTCAACACCAAGGTAACATCTCTCCAATGTTCCAAGTCTAATCCAAGGTGGTTTTACCTAGACCTCTCCTCAAAGGTTAGCCTAAGTGAAGAAAAGAGTCTCTATGGTATTGTGATGCCATTACGGGTGCTTGTAAGCTAAGGGAAGATTTGGTTTGAGTTTTTTCTGATTATTTAAGGTATGTATAACATTCTATTTCTTAGGCTTAAGCTTATATATGTGTTGGTTAAATTATTTGGATGAAGAATTACAAGATAGAACTTGAAGTTGTATAAGACGTTGTTGTCTTTTATTGGACTATTTTGGAGTTGCATATATGACTTCATATGGCTGGAAATCGCGAGGAATGGCTTGGTTATAATGTTAATATTATTGGTATGCTGGAAAATATTTATATTATGCTGAAGATGTTTTAAACAGGAGCCACACAATGCATAGAAGTTGTCCATATTGTTGTAATATCTTGTTGGGTTATTTGATGTTACTTTTATGATGGATATAAGGTTGGAATGTCATACCAATATATGTTTTTATATTCTGGGCTGTCTTAAGGTGTTTGAAGTATAGGGGAGATGGTAAACAGAGTTGGGGTTTAGTTCCAATCCAAGCTTACCGCACGTCGTGTCAAGTAGTAGTTCTATTGGTGACATTTGTGCACTTGTTATTGTGTAGGGTGAATTGTGTTGTTGGGTCGTTCGGTGTATTGTGGTGCTGAAAGTATATATTTGAAGGTCGTATATGTTCTTGTTCTTTTTATGGACTTGGGGAAAGAACAGAAAACAAGGGAGATGCTGCCCGTTGTAATAATAAATAAGCTTGACGTTCGTTGTACGATAGTTGCATCTTTCGTAGCTTAACAATCGCATTATTATCGTTGTAGTAGATTAAAGTACGATGAGACAATTTAAACGTGGTCATTGGATATAATGTGTTAAAACATGTTAAGGCTATCTCTTCTTTCCTTTTGGCATGATCCATATGATACAAACGAAACGAGCAAACATGCAACTTTCACAAATGACTCTATTCTTAGAGGTAATAGGGATGCCTATGTTCTTGATTCCCCACGTGTCCTATTATTATATCGTATGTTCATAGGTCTCAAAAAATACAGAAGTTGATAAAGTTTATTTCAAGATATTAAATAAAGGCATATTTATCTTATGACATTCCGAGAGATCTTATTGACTTACTTCATTATGCATTGCATTCATATATACATGTACATTTCATGTCTTTTATATACTTCTTTTCATGCATTACATACACAATACTTTATTAGTACTGAAGTCCCTTTGGCCTGGGGATGCTACATTTCATGCCCGTAAGTCCCGATACACAGGTTGACAGTCATCATATTAGGCTTTCTGCTCAGTGGAAGGTGTTGGTGCACTCTACTTGCTCCGAAGTTGTCTATTTGGTCAGTATGCTCTAGGCATGTATTGATTTGTATGGGGGGGGGGGGCCCTGTCCCAACCATTATGAGTTTTATGTACTCTTAGAGACTTGTAGACAAATATCATGTATATGGGTACTTGTATGGCCTTGTCGGCTTATGTTTTGAGTGTACAAATGATCATGTCGGCCTTATAGGCCCTTATGTCACATATATAAGTTTCTATATCATACTGGATCATCCTATGTCTACTATTCCTTTATGTTTTATTCTTGTTATCTCATGACTGCCCTTCTACCCTATTTACCCATGATGGTGTGATAAGAAAGATACGTTATGCTGGTACTCGGTTGAGTAAGGCATAGGGTGCCCTTCGTAGCCCTCTGATTTGGGTTGTGACAATAAGGCCTTCTAAATCCATAACACAAGCACACAACATATCCTCCAAGATCAGAATGGTGCGCTCGGACTGCCCGTCTATCTGGAGTTTGAAATGTTCTACTCAACTCAACTTGCGTGCCTAACTCACATTGCACAGCTCTCCAAAAATACAATGTGAAGCGCATTCCTCGATTGGCGATAATGTACACCGGCACACCATGGAGACGAGCAATCTCAAGGATATAGATCTGACCTAGCTGCTCTTAAAAATATGTAGTCACAACCGGAATGAATGTGCAGATTTGGTCAGTCTATCCACAACAACCCACACTGCGTCAAATTTCTTTAAATTCTGTCGGAGACCAACAACGAAATCCATGGTAACACGATCCCACTTACACTCCTGAATCTCAAGTCTCTGAATAAAATTACCCGACCTCTGATGCTCGTACTTCACCTGCGGACAGCTCAAACACCGAACCACATACCCTACTATATCGTTCTTAATTATTCTCCACCAATAGTATTGACTCAAATCATGATACATCTTGGTGACACCTGGATGAATGGAATACCGCGAAGTGTGAGCCACCTCATGGATAGACTCATGAAACCCATCCACATTAGGCACACATATCCGGCCCTACATCCGCAACACCGCATCATCTCTAATAGAAACCTCCTTGGCATTGCCGTTATGCATTGTGTCCTTAAGGACAAGCAAATAGGGGTCGTCATACTGATGCACTCTAATGCAATCATACAGAGAATACCGAGAAACCACGCAAGCAAGTGTCACGCCCCAAAATCAGGGTGCGTGGCCAGCGCTCAACTGAGATAACCCGACCGAGCAAGCCTGTACATTACCTTCTACCTGAACTTATTCAAGAATAATAGTAAAATATAATTCATTAATTAAGCGGTGAGGAGGATCAAGTAAACAACAACTCAAACTCGTTTTTAGTAGTTACATCATTTATAAGTTTCAAAATACATACTCTATCATAATTTGATGTGGAACATGAGATACAATTATAGCATTACCAATTTGACTTTCCCCATACAAACATACCACCCACGCTATACTTGCGGAGCATCTATTAGATACAAAAGAGTACAATGATAGTGCCGGCAACAAGGCTCCTGCTATAACTCAAAACATGGTGAGAAAATGAACAAATGATACATCACCCCGAGTGAAGTGGGGCTCAATAAATCAACTGGGAAAAGAGTGTAGTGCTATTATTGATCAGTGTCGCCTACTGTGGAACCACCTGCATCCATTAAAGATGCAGCGCCCCCGGTAAAAGGGACGTTAGTACTGTTGAATAGTACTAGTATATATGACTAAACATTCTCTCAAAGAAATGAGTAGTAATGCAAGTAAGGATAGACATAATGACAACTAAAGCCTCAAACAATTACCAAATATCAAATTAGATATAAGATAAGTTTTAAATACATTTCAAAATTTTAAGTTGGGAAATCTTTGGTACCGGTATACCACTGTTCACAATTTCGATTATGATTTCCAACACAGTCACCACCATGCGTGCGGCATGGCATCCGATCACGACCCGATCGACTAGGACGTCTCCTATGAGACATCAACCAAATCATAATTTCAATTACCATTCTAACATGGTCACCGCCATGTTTGCGGCATGGCGTCCGATCACGACCCGATCGGCTAGGACGTCTCATATGATACATCAACCAAATCATAATTTCAATTACTATTCTAACATAGTCACTGCCATGTGTGAAGCATGGCATCCGATCACGACCCGATCGGGTAGGCCATCTCATGTGAGACATCACCCTTTTCTATCAATCACCCCGTTTCATATTTCTTGCACATCTCTTCATTTCATTGGCACTAATGGTCACAATTATATTATTTCTCTTGGCACATTTGCCGTGTTACATATTTCACATTTTGCATTACGTGATTCGTATGTCATGTTTCGTATTTCATGTTTCGTATTTTATGCAGACCTTTTTACTTTCAACCATCATCATGGAATTTCCAATAACATGGCATTTCTATTCAAGACATTTAAGCACACATTTGAGAAAATAGGAGTTTTAGGCACATTATGATTTCTTACACAAGCTTTCATTATCTTTCCTTTGAAATAAAACTTGAGGTCAAGCCATTTAGATATGCAAGCCCTACTTTGAACACATTCTCAAATAGTAGTACAACATAACAAGAGCATTTGAATTACATATTGATCACGGATGTCTTTTGACACCATCTTATCCGGGTAATCGATTCACAATAAGCAACTCGATACATGGATATTATGGGGTTAAATTTTAAGAGAAGAGTTTAGCCAACATACCTTACTTGAGCTTCCTTTACTCTAAATGTTCTGGAAATCTTAGCAACTTCAATCTATTTTAGAAAAGTAGCAAATTGAACCAAAATTAGGAAGAAGATCATGGGTCTAGCTCATTTGAGCATTTTATCAAGCACTATATGTACATTAAGATTACAAGGTCCTTTTATGGAGGATTCCCTCATCCCACAACCCATTCTTTACTATTTTAGCTCATCAATTTCCCTACATCCTATGATCAATCATGCATGCAAAATAAGCCACTCCTATACCCATGAATGATCTTACTACTTGCCTATTTATTGTTAAATTCCGAAATTAAGAGATAGGGTGTAGAATCTTACCTCTAGGATGAAGACCTAGTGTGCTTCCCTTATTAATTCTTCCACGAGTTTGAGTAAGAATTGGGGAATAATTGATTGAAGAACTCTTTCCCTCTCTTGAGCCTTTTCTCTTTCTACAAATATCAAGTTCTCCCTTCAGATATGGTCCATAGGGTCTAAATAACGAAATGGGGTCGGGTTATAAAAACCCAAAAATAAAGCTCCGAAATGGGATATGCAGTCGCATATGCGACTGCATAAGGATTCTGTGGTCCGTGAAATGGCCCTCCGAAACGCGACAGGTCTGCCCCATTCTACGGCCATTATTCAATCCACAAACGTGTTCTGCGGTCTCATAAGGCACCGTAGAACCTCCATCCGCAAAATTTCCAAGCTGGCTCTGCGATCAGTGTGCGACTCGCGAAATCATTTTGCAGTCGCATAATGGGCCAGAAAATGACATCCAAAAATGGCCCAAATGACTGCCTCACTCTACGGCCATGCTGTGGCCTGCATAGTAATTCTGCGGCCAAATAATAGGTCGCAGAAATGCCCAATTCTTCCAAATATATTCCTCCAACTATCATTAACACATACTCCTACCTCAGCACCACGAAACCTTGAGTCTTTTAAGGAAAAATTTTACTGGGCCTTAAAGCAAGAACCCGGCTAGGCTCCAAAAAATCCAGTCTCGCAAACTCATTAGCAAAGCCTGAACATCCATGGCTAGTGGTCTCTCTGCTGCCAAACAATATGCCAAATTGCCCATACTCTGAGCCTCTGTACTCAAGGCATGGACCACCACATTGGCCTTCTCGGGAAGATACAAAATGGTGGTCTCATAGTCTTTTAGCAACTTTAGCCATCTTCGCTACTCCAAATTAAGGTCCTTCCAATTGAACAGATACTTGAGACTTCGATTGTCGGTGTAGACCTCACATGGAACACCGTATAGATATTGCCTCCAAATCTTTAATGCGTGAACAATAGATACCAATTCTAAGTCATGAATAGGGTAATTCTTCTCATGAACCTTCAACTATCGAGAAGCGTAGGCAATAACCCTACCATCTTGCATCAACACCGCGCCAAGCCCAATATGAACACAAAACNTATTTTAGCTCATCAATTTCCCTACATCCTATGATCAATCATGCATGCAAAATAAGCCACTCCTATACCCATGAATGATCTTACTACTTGCCTANTGACATGTTTGAATCTTCAACCCCCATAGGTTACTATAAATAGGAAAAACGAGGTCCGAGATTGGGCTGGAATTGTTTTTTATTTCAAGATTCCATCAATGTACTTGTAGGGCATTTCAGGTGGTTATATCCTAAGGGACGTGAAGGTTACTACCAATAGCGCTGGCATGGTTAATCATTGTGATAACATCATTGATTTGACAAATGAGGCATAGTGTTGCCTAGTAGGCATTAATAATATAGGGACCATGTACATGATCTTATGATGTAAAAGAAGTGAATTATTTTAGACATGTGATTTATTGGAGGCATGATCGGAAGGATAAAGATATATGCATCACTTATTCTTGGAAGACTATGAGTCATGAAAAGGACAATATAAATTATTTCATTCCATATGTGCCTTGTTCGGCAATAGTAGGCCTCAAAGAGAAATAGCCAAGTACGTGACACCAGTCACCTCTTGGAATGTAGAGAAAATTAGTTTAACTCAAAGTGATAATATTCTGGCACCCTGAATGTGATAAGGGTTTCAAAATACATGTAGTTGCATTACGCTCTTAACATTANTTTCTACAAATATCAAGTTCTCCCTTCAGATATGGTCCATAGGGTCTAAATAACGAAATGGGGTCGGGTTATAAAAACCCAAAAATAAAGCTCCGAAATGGGATATGCAGTCGCATATGCGACTGCATAAGGATTCTGTGGTCCGTGAAATGGCCCTCCCAAACTNAACCTGAAAGCATCTAATTTCAACCTTTCACGAGTGAAACCACATAGCTATGACATCTTAATATTGGGGTGAAATCATATATTGGTTAGAGAGAATGAACAATTTGCTATGAGCCAGACATGTTTCTACCATAATAACTCTCAAGCTGCCATACCCGGTCACTTCATGGGAAACTACAATACTTGGAACAAAGTGAGACACTTACTACAGAATGATCTAAGTGGACATGAAGGTCATACTGAGATGGGCCAACAAAAAGATCTTCCTGTGACGAATTTGGAAAAATCTCAAATTTCCCAGAAACGTGTGTGCGAACAAGTGGCCCCTTTCAATTGACATGTACACATATGATAGGGGCTGAGACATGCTGTCATGTTACTCCACAGTGAAAAGGATTCATGATAATATTCACAAAGGAGTAAAGTGATTGTTCAAACCATAGGAGCTATATACAGCAGAGAAATAAATAGTGGCTCAAGAAGGATCTCAACACTAGGCCGCTATACATTGGATTTGATACAATATAGGTAAACTTTATTACGGTGCATGCATAAGCATAAGTGAGAAGATGTTATCCATTTGAATCAGAAGGTCCTATAAGAAATTCATCAGGTATATCCCTTTGTTGAGAACTTGGGAAATTAATGGGTAGTATTAGCCCGGGGTTATAACTCACTTGAAGGAAATAATTATAGAGCTCAATTCCAAAAGATATTATAAATAAAAGAATTTGTGATAGAGTGGCTTCACGAACAATGTGTCTCATTCAGAAAGTAAGTACATGGAATGTTTTGTGATTCAGCATCTTGTTAAGACCATATTTATGTACATATACAACAATGAAAAATTATGCATGTTCATAATGATGTACTAAGGAGTGACTTACTTGATGACTTTAGGTTGACAGGACAGTACCTTAACTGATGCCCCTCGAATCCACATCCATAACATACATTGGTACTATAGTGACATACTCCCCGAATGACATCTCCTACATTTCACACAACTGGTATGAGGTCTACTAAGCTGACTCGCCCCACTGACCTGATATTTACCCTTTTTGCATAAGTCATAAAAATCCCTCCTATCTTTCCTCCAGGCCTTCCCACTGGGAGTAAAAATCGCTGTAACAGTTTACTATATGAGCCTTGGGAATTTCCCAAGCCTTCCACCTTTAACCCACTCCTGACCTTACTCACAACGCGTTGCATAATGTTACCTCTCACATATCGGGCAAACCAGTCTAGGCGTACCCAACTTGAGGCATTTGTTATTCTTGTGCCCTCTCATTCCACTACCATAACATATTTCAAGAGTCATCCGACACGTCCCTAAGTGGCGCTTCTTACAAATATAGCATTCCGGCTTAATGGAACAAACAAACCTCTTTCGTTTCATAGGTGTTCTCACAGCATGATCTAGTGGCGTGGTCACATTAATAGAGACATGGACATTTTCTCCTAGCAACTGGTTCTTTCATTCTCTCCAAGCTAGCTCGAACTTGTGGGTTACTCATATGGAAAATGAGACATAATGACGAAATTAGCTTCCTATATTGAGCTATATCGCACAATCTAGAGTACCAAAGAAGTGTGAAATTCCTAAATTTCCAAGTAGCCCCCTCATTATAGATGTGGTCGACATCACACCGATAAGAAGAACTCCACTAGACACGGCTTCGAGACATCGTAGGACACTTTAAAACCTGGCTCTGATACCATGTTTGTCACTCCCTAAAATTGAGGAGCGCATCCAGCGCTCAATCGAATGAACCCGATCGAGCAAGCCTGCTAGATTTCCTTCTACCCAAACTCATCCACGAATAAAGAGGAGATATACTCCATTAATAAAACATTGAAAAGAGTTCATTAGCAACTCCCATTTCATTTCCATTAGCAGCTTCATTTATAATTTCCAAATTATTACAAGTTTATAGATATCATGAAAAACATGTTTTCCAAAGACCAACATTTCTAGTTCGATTCTCAACATCAAATACCACCCACAAATTGTCTACGGAGCCTCTAAGTGCAATAGAAGTGAAGAATGGAAGTGTCGGCAACAATCAATGATATCCAATTTCCAAGTTTAGACATATTAATTTCAAAAATATGAAGATAATATTATTTTTCGTTGGGACATCTTTAGCACCAATATACCATTGTTCACAATATCATCGTTCACAATACCAATGTTAGCAATATTAATACCACCGTACATTTAGCATAGAGTCCGATCACGACCCGATCGGCTAGGCCATCTCATCTGAGACATCAACCACAATCACAATTTTAATTACAATTTCAAGCACAATCACCACCATGTGTGCGGCATGGTGTCAGATCACGACCTTATGGGGTAGGCCATCTCACTACAATGCCGTGTTGATCGACATTATACTTTACTATCAATCATCTCATCCCAACTAAGGGGAAATAATTTTATCACATCAATCTCATCCCAAATAAGGGAAATAATGACAATCCACTCCTACATTGGCACGTTTAGTTTTGGGGTTAGGTTATTTCAACCTATCCTTCCTCGGTGACTATCGATACTCCCAAAAACATTTTTGGTTTGCACATAAAGTTAACATAAATAAAAATATATTTAACTCATCATATTTCACATTGTATAAATCTCCATTAGTACTTTCAACCAATCCCAACAACAATATTCCCTTGGCTCTTTTGGCCATTCACAAGATTCATTATTCAAGGCACGGTGGGCGTATTTGATATTCCACACAGTTATTTCATCCCTCTCATGTATCATCATAATAAATATCAACACATATAATATTCCAGAAATCACAACTTTAAGTTCATTAGTAATGAAGATTTAAACACAATGGATTTCTTTCCAGAAAATGGAGTAAAATGGTTGGCAATCAAAGCACATGTTAAAATCATAAACGAGTAACACATCATTTACTATTGAAACACTTATCCACAAAAAGGGCAATACATAATTTCCACCCAAGAATATGTAAAAAGACAAAACACATTGACACTACTTACAAAGCATAACATTAGTTAAATCAACCACATATGGGCATCCCCAGTCCACTTATGTCACTTCCAACCATCTTTGTAGATTATCAACAATAAGACATTTCTAATTATGACTTTAGATACACATACGAGCAATTAAGAGTCTTAAGAATATTGAGTTTTTCTCCCACAGTTTGGCATACTAGCTTTTATTCGAAACAACACTCAAAGCCATAACATTTTAACATATATATCATTCTTGAACACATTCTCGAAGGATAACATAATGTGATAGGAACATTCGGAACACAGTTTGAATACATAATTCTCGACACTTTGCTTACTTAGGCCGATTGAATTTATTGGGAACAACTCTAAAGATGATAATAAGGAACTTGAATCAACCATACTTGAAACTTACGGGAACATGATGGAATTTAATTTTAAGAGAGTAGTTCAGCCAACATACCTCGCTTTGAACATTCCTTAAATTACTATAATATTCCGAAAATCCTTGCAACTTTAATATAATTAGAAACATAATAAAAGTGAACCATAATTAGGAAGATATTCTTGGTCTCAGCTCATTCGAGAATTTTGGTGTGCAAATTGGTTAAAAGGTTCTTCCACAATATTTATTTCACTTCACAACCCAATCCTTACTTATTTGAGCTCAACTATCTTCCCACAAACCTTATTAGTACATGCCTGTATAAATAATACTCTTACACCCAAGAATCATACTCCCCATCACCCATCTTTTACCCCAAACTCGAATTTGAAGACTAGGGTTAGATCCTTACCTCTTGAGTGAAGATCTTGTGAGATTTCCTTGTTGGATTTCAAAGCTTGGACAAGATCTTAATGAACAAAGCACTTGAGCTTCTTCCTCTCTCTAGAACACTCACACTTCTCCCTAAATATATTATGTTTTTGTCTTCAAAATGAGCCCCAAAGGCTATTTATCAAAATGGAGTCGGGTTATAAAAATAGAAAAATGAACTCTCCAAACTCAGATCTGTGGTCACAGAATGGACTGCCGAACGGGTATGTGGTCCGCACAATGGACCACAAAACTGGTGCCCAAAACTAGGCTAAACTGGTCAGTTTTGTGACCATTCTGCTGTCGCAAAATTGGCCGCAGAATCAAATTCTACCAACCCTTGGTAATTTTGTCATAACTTCTTATAGGAGTGTCCAAAGAACAAACTGTTTAGTTAGAAACTAGACTCGAAGGTCTATTATTTGAAAGTTTGTTCACCACATAACCCATTATATATATAGATAGTCTTTCCCAAAGTTTAGGGGTCTCTTCTATGTTTATTTCTAGTTATGTGACTTTTGGGGTTGATGGATTTGTTTCAGTGAAGTTTTGGAGTCAATCGGGACACGTAGTCCCAATGTTGGAAGATTAAGTTGAAAGAGTTAACAAGAGTTAACAAGAATCGGGACACGTAGTCCCAATGGAGTATTAACGATTCTAAAAGCTTCGTATGGTTATTTTGGACTCAGGCGTATATTTGGATATTGATTCAAAGGTCCGTAGGTTTGTTTGGGGTTTTTTGGCGAAAGCTGGAAAGTTGAAGGATTGGAAGTTTGAGAGGTTTGATCGAGTGTTGACTTTTTGGTACCGGTTTTGGATTTTCGTTCCTAGAGGTGGAGTAGGCCTGTTGTCTCATTTGGGACTAGTGTGCAAAATTTGAGGCCATTCGAAGTTTATTTGATGCGGTTCAGCAACATGTTTAGAAATTGGAAGTTCATTTATTTCATTAGGCTTGAATTGGGGTGTGATTCGTGATTTTGATATTGTTTGATGTGATTTGAGGCTTCTACTATGTTTATATCGTGTTTTAGGACGTGTTGGTATATTTGGATGGTGTCTTGAGGGCCTTAGGTGTGATTCAGATTGAAATTTGGACTTAAGGAAACGTTGATGGCTTCAAGTCTGCTGTAAGCGCACCTAGGAGGTGCTGGCAGCAGGTGCGGCAACTTGTGCACTCCTGCGAGGTCAGCTTGGTTGAGGAGAGGTTGTAGATATGAAGGGGTTCCCGCATAAGCGGATGCGCTTCCGCGCATGAAGGTCTACAGGAGCGGGGTTTGGCTGGATGTGGGAAAGGCGCAGGTGCCATGTAGGTTCCGCATCTGCGAGACCGTAGATTCGGTCAGTTGAGCACAAAAACGAGAATGGGTGTATTTTTGGGAATTCGTAAGTGCAAAACAAGTACCACAGAAGAGGTCCCATAGGTTCTTTAATGTGGACGCAAGTGCGTAAGGTCGAGGACTTAAGTGAAGCTCGCAAGTGCGAGATTTGGACCACAGAAGAGGTGATTTTAATCATACATGCGATTTCACTGACAGATCTTATATGTCGAAGGGTTTGGAATTTTTCTCATTTTTGGAGTTGTGGAGTTCAGCTAAGGGCAATATTTGGAGTACTTTTCACCATAATCGAAGAAGTAAGTGATGATTCAGCATTGTTATTGATAAATATTGATTATTACACCTAGTTTATGTTATTTTCAAGTGAAATTTGGGGGTTTTAGACTATGTTGTTGGAGAGTGATATGTGATGACTTAAGGGTCAATTTGTGGTTGGAATTAAATATGTTGTTGGAGGTGTTCGAAATTTGTGAATTTAGTCGGGTTCCGAGGTGCGGCCCGGGGTTGACGTTTTGATTTTTTGTTAAATATCTTAGCTTTACATATGGAATCAATTCTCGTTGCACGTATTGATTTTATTAAGTTGATTTTACTAGATTCTGGTCGTTTGGAGACCGATTCGCGAGGCAAGGCTTGTTGGATTATTGATTTACGCGTTTTGAGGTATGCAATATTTCTAAACTTGGAATTGAGGGTATTTATCGTTGGAAAACATGTTATTTGTGTTACGTTGGGGAGACGCATATGTTAGGTGACAGGCGTGTGGGCGTGAACCTTGGTAATCATAATTCAGGTTAATATTTTACTGTGTTTCTTTCAAGTCTTGTGTTATCCATGTAATTCTTACTTGTTAGAGTAATTTAGTTTTGATTCATGTTAGAAATCATGTTTTGGCTATGTGCTTATTCGATTGAGACCTAATGACGCAATTTTGTTGTTTGACTTATATGCGTTAACAGTATTATTACACTCAGTAATGGTTCTTCATTTGCATATCATATCTCAGTCTATGTTCATCATTCATTATTACATCACATGTTATCATTGTTGGGATGAGCGGAATGAGATTGTGAGCCCTTGAGATATGAGAGATTGATTATTGAGGTGGGCCTTAGAGCAGTGTTAAGAGTGTTAATGTTTATCGGGCTGCACACCGCAGCAGGCTATATTGGCTTTATTACTATTATTATTATGTGGATTGGGATACATGCCGCATTAGGCCTTATTGGCTTTGATTAGCAATTGTGCAGGATCTGCTCCTATGGAATCGGACATATCAATAGTTAGCGCAGGCACATTGATATGTACATGTGCATTGGTAAGGGGCATTGATGTCAGACACCTGTACAGTGATGAGTGATTGCATGTGTATGATGAGTGGGCATTTTAGACATGTAGATTGAGTATTTTGAGAGTGAGAGTACTTGGGAATATCGCTGTGAAATCATTCATTTGACATGCATATTTGACATGTAGGCATGGAGATGTACCATTCCTCATGCTAGCTGTAACTGACTTGTTCTTATCAGTCTTGGGCTCATTTGTTGAACATGAAATCATGTCTAAATTTCTGTAATATGAACGAGTCAACAATATTAATTCCTTTGAGTTATTTATTGTTATTGTCATTATTATAGTTGTGTTACTATTACATTGGAAGCTGACTGTCTTTTTCTGAGCTGGTGACTGCTTTCAGCCCAAGATTAGTTCTGTTACTTATTGAGTATATGGGGTCGATTGTACTCATACTACACTCTGCACTTCGTGTACAGATCTAAGTGCATCAGCACGTGGTGATCGCTAGATCAGTGCTAGTACCTGGTTGGAGACTTAAAGGGTGCTATGACGTCAACATGCCTTGACTCTCTTTTCCTTTATTTTGTTCAGTACTATTCAATTACTCAGACAATTCTACTAGGGATTTGTTTATGTTTGATACTCAGTAGTTCACACGTAGTCATTGACACCAGATTTTGTGATGGTTGTAGAAATGTTTCAATTATTTTTATTAGATACTTATGATATATTCAAATGATTAAGATATTATGAGATCGTTGGTATTCAGGCAAGTGGTGTTAGGCACCATCGCGTCTCCGGTGGGAGTTAGATCATGACAAGTTAGTATCAGAGCACTATGTTTCTTAGGTCTCACGAGTCATGAACAGTTTTAGTAGAGTCTTGTGGATCAGTACGAAGAATCTATACTTATCTTTGAAAGTCTACTGAACTACTAGGAAACTTCACTTTCTTGCATTTACCTACTCAATGTGGTTGGATGTTTCTCCTCCCAATTTCCTACTATTCTCGATAACTAGCACGGTATGGTTGGTGTAGATAGGGTTGCTTCCATCCCCATGAATAATTAGCTATTGATGATTCCTCTCAAACTTCACAACCTGGCGCAGAGTAAAAGTGACAGCCCCATCTACGTGTATCCATGGTCGTACCGATAACAAGTTGTAGGTGGTGGATATGTCAAGCACTTGGAATTCGACATCAAACCAGATCGCGCCCATCTGAAGATCATGATTGATTTCCCCAATACTGGCTATCTGAGATCCATCGAACACTTTCACATTAATGCTTCCCATCCATTTCTCATGCAGGCTTTTTCAAGACTTTTCAAAGTAGTTAATGAGCATATGTTCAGGCACGAACCTACATGTATCACGACACTGTCAATGAACCTGTTGTGATGAGANTTCAATTATTTTTATTAGATACTTATGATATATTCAAATGATTAAGATATTATGCGATCGTTGGTATTCAGGCAAGTGGTGTTAGGCACCATCGCGTCTCCGGTGGGAGTTAGATCATGACAAGTTAGTATCAGAGCACTATGTTTCTTAGGTCTCACGAGTCATGAACAGTTTTAGTAGAGTCTTGTGGATCAGTACGAAGAATCTATACTTATCTTTGAAAGTCTACTGAACTACTAGGAAACTTCACTTTCTTGCATTTACCTACTCAATGTGGTTGGATGTTTCTCCTCCCAATTTCCTACTATTCTCGATAACTAGCACGGTATGGTTGGTGTAGATAGGGTTGCTTCCATCCCCATGAATAATTAGCTATTGATGATTCCTCTCAAACTTCACAACCTGGCGCAGAGTAAAAGTGACAGCCCCATCTACGTGTATCCATGGTCGTACCGATAACAAGTTGTAGGTGGTGGATATGTCAAGCACTTGGAATTCGACATCAAACCAGATCGCGCCCATCTGAAGATCATGATTGATTTCCCCAATACTGGCTATCTGAGATCCATCGAACACTTTCACATTAATGCTTCCCATCCATTTCTCATGCAGGCTTTTTCAAGACTTTTCAAAGTAGTTAATGAGCATATGTTCAGGCACGAACCTACATGTATCACGACACTATCAATGAACCTGTTGTGATGAGAAATGCTTTGTTGTGACTCAACCCTTCCGGTGGTAGCTCACATTGTGGAAAGTAATTTTGTGACTCTCTAGTGCCTGTCCTACCATGTTAGCCATCTCTCCGCTAGTGATACTGGTAGGAACATAAGCTTCACTTAATACTTTAATCAAGGCATTCTTCTGTCACGCCCCGACCTCGGGGAGCGCGACCGGTGCTCAACCGAGATAACCCGGCCAAGCAAGCATGTTCAATGCCTTCTACCCGAACATACCCATGAGTAAAGAAAAAATATATTCTCATCAATTAGACTGAGAAGATCATGTGAACAACACCAAATTAATTACAAATAATTATGCCATTTATAAGTCTCCAAAATAATACATTACACACTCATAGTTTAGGAGTGGAATGCGTGGTACAATTACAACATTACTAGTTTGACTTCCCCATAACCAAGGTACAACCGGCACTATGTCTATAGAGCCTCTAATAGATATAAAAAGAGTAGCGTGATAGTGCCGGCAATAAGGCTTCGGTTGTACCTCAAAACAATATACATAGAGGACAGGAGATATAAGACCCCGAAAAGAAGGGGGTTCACCAAGTCAGTTGAAGAGAGGGTGTACTGCTATCACTGATCAATACCGGCTACTGTGGAACCACCTACATCTATTAAAGATGCAGCGTCCCCAGCAAACGGGACGTTAGTACATATGGAATAGTACTAGTATGTAAAACTAAGCACACTCTCAATAGAACAAGTAATAGTAAAATGAGAAGGAAACATGAAATCAACGAGAGCCTTAAACAGTATTAAAGTGCCAACTTAAGAGAAAGATAAATTTTAGGTAAGTTTCAATATTTTGAAATTGGGAGATCTTTAGTACCGATACGCCACCGTGCTTTTAGCACGGAGTCCGATCTCAGCCCGATCAGGTAAGCTATCTCAGTCGAGACATCCAATCACAACACCACCATGTGCGCGACATGGCATCCAATTTACGCCCGATCGGCTAAGCCGTCTTTGGGTCAACATCATATCAAATCTCTCTAGCAGTAATCTCATCCCATTTAAGGAGAAATATCTCAACACATCAATATCATCGTATGTAAGGGGAAAACAATCTCATCAAATCAGCACGGGAATTTACTCATCAATCACTCCTACTCTGGCATGTGTAGTTTTAGGGTTATGTTATCTTGACCTACCCTTCCTCGGTTACTAAACGATACTCCCAAAGCATGTATTATTTAAAGGATTTACAACTCACTTCATAATCTTTCACACATCTTCCCATTTCATTGGCACTGGTGGCCATAATTGTAATATCATTCTCGGCACGTCGACCATATTTCATAATTCATACTTACCTCAATAAAATTCAAGTGTTACCATAGATTATCCTCAATAAGTGAATTTCAAATCAAGACTTTAAGTACACATATGAGCAAACGAAGGTCTTAAAGACATTGAGCTTCTCTTTCACAATTAGGTATACAAACTTGCAATTGAAACATGATTTTAAATCACAACACCTTTTGTACATTGATCATACTAGATTACATTCTCGAAAGGAATCATGATATGATAGGAACATTTGGAACACATTTTGAGTGCATACATCTTCCAACACAAGACTTATTTTAGAATAATCATTTTTATTAGGAAGAACTCAGAACATGAGAAATAAGAAATTGAGCCAACCATAATCGCAACTTACGAGGATATCGTGGAAATTGATTCTACAAGAGGAGTTTAGCCAACATACCTCACTTGTGCTTCCTTAGGAATACTTATGAGTTCAATCTATTAGAAACATGACAAATGTGAACCGTAATTAGGAAGATATTCGGGGTTTCAGCTTATTTGAGCACTTTATCAAGCACTAGGTGTGCATTAAGGTTTCAAGGTTCTCCTATGGTGGATTCCTTAATCCCACAACCAAATGTTTACACATTTGAGCACAATAAACATCCCACCAACCTTGATGGTACATGCATGCATAAATGATGCTCAAGAATCACACTTGTCATTACCTACTTTCAGTCCAATGCTGAAATTGAGGGCTAGAGAGTAGAACCTTACCTCTTGGATGAAGACCTTGCAATTTTTACTTGTTGAATTCCAAATCTTGAGAAAGGGTTGATAAACAAAGTACTTAGGGCCTGCAATGTGAACCACAACGACGGTCCAAAAAACTGGGCTGCTCTAGTCCAGTCTGCGGCCCTCATATCAATTATGAGGCCGCATAATGGACCGCCGAATCTCCCTCCGAAAATCTTCATGTTGTTTCTGCGATGGATGTTCGACCCATGAAACTATTATGTGGTCATATAGTTGACCATAAAACAACCTCCAAAATTGGCCCATTTCTCTGCTTCACTCTACGGTAGATCCGCGGTCTACAGAGAAGTTCTGCGGCCACATAATGGATTGTATCAACGCCCTATTATGCAAAAGATTTTTCTTCAACTCCCCAAAACCCCAGGTTTTAGGTGCAATTTTATGGGGCCTCACATCCTTCCCCGCTTAGGATAATTCTTCCTCAAATGAGGGTCAAAATCCGCAATTATCATCCAATGTGACCCCACTATTACTTCTCACACCAGCAGTTCCAAATCCATTCCTAACTCCATGAATTTCCAAATTTTCTTAAGAGTCTCCCTTGTAATTGGGCCTATCCACCTGCTAGAGAATTCCAGAACCAGTCCTAACAGCATAACCACAACACAACGATGTAAAACAACATGTAAACAACACTGGCCACAATGCCATAAACATTATATTAAAAAAAGAGTATCCTTAACATAAGCTGTACATGGGAAACATAATTTGTAGAAAGTTAGATCTTAATATTTTTCGTGGACACAAATACATAGCTACTCAAACAAATGAGGATACGCCTTCTTTATCTCTTCCTCAGCTTCCCAGATGGCCTCTTCCACCTGTTGCTTTCGCCAGAACACTTTCACGAAGGCAATCTATTTGTTTCTCAGCATTCGGACTTGCCTATCAAGAATGTTACCTGGAATCTCTTCATAAGTCAATTCCTCATTAACCTCTATAGTCTCCACTGGAACAATAATCGACAGATCTCCAACCAACTTCTTCAACATGGATACATGAAATAGCGGGTGCACTAAAGACATCTCTAGAGGTAGCTCTAGCATGTAAGCCACCTGACCAATCCTCTAAATGATTTTGTATGGTTAGACATAACTCGGACTCTATTTTACGTTCTTACCAAATCGCATTACACCCTTCGTGGGGGAAACATTCAAGAATATTCAATCATCCGCTTGGAACACCAATTCCCTATGNTTGACCGCAAAACAACCTCCAAAATTGGCCCATTTCTCTACTTCACTCTACGGTAGATCCGCGGTCCGCAGAGAAGTTCTGCGGCCACATAATGGATCGTATCAATGCCCTATTATGCAAACGTTTTTTCTTCAACTCCCCAAAACCCCAGGTTTTAGGTGAAATTTTATGGGGCCTCACATCCTTCCCCGCTTAGGATAATTCTTCCTCGAATGAGGGTCAAAATCTGCCATTATCATCCAATGTGACCCCACTGTTACTTCTCACACCAGGAGTTCCGAATCCATTCCTAACTCCATGAATTTCCAAAATTTTCGTAAGAGTCTCCCTTGTAATTGGGCCTATCCATCTGCCAGAGAATTCTAGAACCAGTCCTAACAGCATAACCACAACACAACGATGTAAAACAACATGTAAACAACACCGGCCACAATGCCGTAAACATTATATTAAAAAAGGAGTATCCTTAACATAAGTTGTACATGGGAAACATAATTTATAGAAAGTTAGATCTTAATATTTTTCGTGGACACAAATATATAGATACTCAAACAAATGAGGATAAGCCTTATTCATCTCTTCCTCGGCTTCCCAAATGGCCCCTTCCACCTGTTGCTTTCGCCAGAACACTTTCACGAAGGCAATCTATTTGTTTCTCAGCATTCGGACTTGCCTATCAAGAATGTTACCTGGAATCTCTTCATAAGTCAATTCCTCATTAACCTCTATAGTCTCCACTGGAACAATAATCGACAGATCTCCAACCAACTTCTTCAACATGGATACATGAAATAGCGGGTGCACTAAAGACATCTCTAGAGGTAGCTCTAGCATGTAAGCCACCTGACCAATCCTCTAAATGATTTTGTATGGTTAGACATAACTCGGACTCTATTTTACGTTCTTACCAAATCGCATTACACCCTTCGTGGGGGAAACATTCAAGAATATTCAATCATCCGCTTGGAACACCAATTCCCTATGACGTACATCCCATTAGGACTTTTGACGGTTTTGGGTAGTTTTCAACCATTCCTTAAATAACTTAACCTTCTCCATACGTTGATGCACGAGTTTGGGCCCTATCAACTCCGCTTCCCCAATCTCGAACCACCCAATTGGATATCTACATATCCTTCCATATAGAGCCTCGAATGACGCCTTCTAAATGCTATCATGATAATTGTTGTTGTAGGTAAATTATATGAGTGGAAAGTGATCATACCAGCTACCCTTAAATTCGAGAACACAAGCGCGCAACATACCCTCAGGCGTCTGAATAGTCTGCTCTGCATGCTCGTCAGTATGTGGATGGAAAGTTGTACTAAGATTCACTTGAGTACCCAAACCTTGCTGAAATTTCCTCCAAAAGTTAGCTGTGAAATATGCCTTTCGATTGGAGATAATAGAAACTGGAGTGCCATGCAAACTGATTATTTCCTTCATATACAACTGAGCATACTGTTTTGCAATGTTGGTAGCCTTAACAAGTAAGAAGTTTGCTGATTTGGTGAGTCGGTCCACAATCACAAAAAGCTAGTCGAACTTATGAGGCGTGCGAGGTAGTCCCACCACAAATTCTATATTGATCATCTCCCATTTCCACATCGGAATTTCTATGTTCTGTGCCAACCCACCGGACTTTTGATGTTCGGTATTTATTTGTTGACAATGTGGACATCTTGCCACAAAGTCTGCTACATTCCACTTCATATCGTTCCACTAGTAGACTTCCTTAAGATCATGATACATCTTTGTACAGCCTGGATGCATGGAATACTTGGAAGTGTGAGCCTCGATCATGATTCTTTCCGAAAGACCATGTACATCAGGAACACATAATTGCCCTTGGTACCTTAGCATACAATCATCCATTCCAAGAGAAAAATCCATGGTCTTATGTTTATGAATTCCCTCCTTCAACTATACCAACAACGGATTGTCGTACTGCTTCTCCTTGACTTCCACAACAAGTGATGATTCGGCCATATTTTGCCCAATTACTCCTCCTTCACTAGAGTCCGCAAGACAACTCCAAAACTAGCAAACCGGTGAACTTCCTTGGCCAACGACCTTTGATGTGTCTCTAAGTGAGCCAAACTAACCATGGATGTTTAGTTAAGAGCATCCGCCACGACATTAGCCTTCACCGGATGATATAGAATATCAGTGTCATAGTCCTTGAGTAAGTCAAGCCATCTTCTCTGCCTTAGATTCTATTCCTTCTATTTGTAAATATATTGAAGGCTCTTATGGTCCGTGAATATATCCACATGGACCCCATACAAATAATGACGCGAAATCTTCAATGCAAAAAAGCACCGCCGCAAGCTCTAAGTCATGTGTTGGATAGTTCTTCTCATGATTTTTGAGCTGCCTAGAGGTGTTAGCGATCACCTTGCCATGTTGCATCAATACACACCCTAGTCCGATTCTTGAAGCATCACAATATACCACAAACCCATATGTACCTTCTGGTAGGGTCAACACCGGTGTTGTAGTCAATCTTGATTTCAACTCCTGGAAGCTCTTTTCACAAGCACCATTGGAACTTAACTACCTTCTACGTCAATTTAGTCAATGGGGAGGCAAGAGTAGAGAACCCCTACACAAACTTTCTGTAATACCCAGTTAAACCCAAGAATCTGCAAATCTCTATTAGTGTTGTAGTCCTCGGCCAATTCTTCATAACTGCGATCTTCTGCAGATCAACCTTAATTCCTTCTCTGGAGATGACATGACCCAATAATATGACATATTCAAGCCAAAATGCACACTTTGAAAACTTCGCATACAAATTGTGCTAATATAGAGTCTGCAGAACTACCCTGAGATGATTGGCATGGTCCTCTCGACTTCGTGAATATACAAGAATATCGTCAATGAACACTATCACAAAGGAGTCAATAAAAGGCTTGAAGACTCGATTCATAAGATCCATGAAAGTTGGTGGGGCATTTGTTAGCCCAAAAGACATTACCAGAAATTCGAAGTGCCCATATCGGGTCCTGAAAGTTATTTTCGCAATATCATGTTCCCTGATCTTCAATTGGTGGTACCTTGATCTTAGGTCAATCTTGGAGAAATACTTAGCACCCTGTAAGTGGTCAAACAAGTTATATATCCTTGGCAGTAGTTATTTATTCTTAATTGTGACCTTGTTGAGTTGCCGATAGTCAATACACATTCTCAGTGACCCATCTTTCTTCCTTACAAAGAGAACTGGTGCACCCCAAGGCGACACACTCGGTCGGATGAAACCCTTCTCTAACAAGTCCTTCAACTGCTCCGTTAGTTCCTTAAATTCTGCCGGTGCCATTATGTAGGGTCGAATAGATATAAGTTGCGTGCCTGGCATCAAATCAATTCCAAAATCAATCTTTCTGTTTGGTGGGATCCCAATGGGCCATCAAGAAAGACCTCCAGAAATTCATTCACCACTGGCACATACTCAAGTGTAGGAACCTCAACATCGGTGTCCGTAACCCAAACCAAATGGTAAATACACCCTTTGTTGATCATCTTCGTGGCCTTAAGATAAACCTACCCTTCAGCCCTATATCATCCCCATTCCATTCAATAACTGGCTCATTTGGGAATTCAAACCTAAGGGTCCTAGTTCGACAATCAAGCTTGGAAAAACATGAATAAAGCCAATCCATCCCCATTATTACATCAAAATCGACCATTCCTAATTCAATGAGATCAGCCATGATGTCCCAACCATGCATCGTGATGACACAATCCCTATAACCCGCGTAGCCACAATAAACTCACCAACTGGAGTAGATATAGAGAACTGCTCATGAAGTTGTTCTGGTTCTATCCCAAATTCCATAGCAACATAGGGAGTGACATATGACAAAGTGGAACCGGGATCAATAAGGGCATATACATCATGAGATTGGAAAGTCAATACACCTGTGACAATATCTGGAGAAGCCTCAAAACTCTGGTGACCCCTCATAATATTGAAACGGTTGGGTCCTCCCGAACTCTGTGCACCAGCCCTAACTGCACCATGCTCTGCGGGTGCTGGAGTGCCTCAAACTAGAGAAGGTGCTACAGACATAGTGGATGCAGAACCAGATGGCTGTGTCGTACCCATGCCCACACTCTGGCGGGACGAATCGGAATCCCTCTGAATGTGACCCCTGATACCGCACCCGTAGTATATCCCCTGGTTTATGAAGCAGGCCCCAAAATTTATCTTCCCAAAACTAAGGCATAGGGGCCTCCGCTGCTGCTGGAATCTCCCTCGAGGCCGACCCTATTGGTAGGATCCCCTGTTGCCCTAACTGGTCCTGAAACGACTTCGCTGCTGCTGGCTGTGCACTGACCAAAGACTAACTAAAGGACTGGGATGGCCCTGACGACCCTCCATTCTATTCTTCAACTTGAGCGTCTCAGTGGCTTGAGAAACCTCCACCATCATCCCTTAGTTCATATTAGAATTCAATGCATCTATAGTAGCCTCAATGATAACCATGGGGCTGAGGCACTACACAAATCGGCGCACTCTTACCTCCATAGTGGGAAACATGCAAATGGCGTACTTGGACAAGTGCATGAACCACATATGGTACTCCCGCACCTTAGTCTCAGTAGGCAAGAAATGGTTAATGAAGGCATCGGGAAACTCACTCCACCTCGCCGAATGGGCTCCCCTGCTCACGGGAGTCCTCCCATAACTCAAAACAAGAAGAGGCCACCCCTTTCAGAAGGTAGGAGTCCAACTCCACTCCCTTTGTCTTAGTAGCACGCATAACTCGGAGGGTCTTGTGGATCTCATCAGTAAAGTCCTATCGGTCCTCCTCAAGATAAGTACCTGTGAACATTGGAGGATCCAACTGAAGAAACATGTTCACCCTGGAACAAGCAGAATCCCCTGGCTGACTTGAAGAAGTCGGTGCAGCATTCGATCTCTGGGCCTGGGAAGCCACTATCTGAGTCAACATCTGCATGGCTCCCCTAAGATGGGGCTGGAGGTTGAACAATTGTACCCTCGTTAGGAGTTGGGATTGGTGCAGTCGAAGCAGGAGTAGTAGAATCAGGCAGTGTAGTAGCTGGGGGAATATCCTCAACCCTCGGGTGCTCACCCGCATCATCCGGTATAAAATCAACGGCCACTCATAGGGTGGCATTGGTTCTATTGCCAGTTCTTGGTTTCTTCATAGGTTCCATATAAGGAAAATTAGAGAAATGCATGAGTTCGAGGAGGAACGGTCTTACAATTAGTTCTATCGCACGATCTAGAACATCAAAGAATGGTATTATTCCTAAATTCTCAAGTTACCTCCTAATTATATATATAGTCGATAACACACAGATAAGAAGGACTCTACGAAACATGGCTCGGAGACATCCTAGGACAATTTAAAACCTTCAGCTTGGATACCAAGCTTGTAATGCCCTGACCTCGGAGATAACTCGGCCAAGCACACCTCTACAATACCTTCTACCCAAACGTACCCATGAGTAAAGAGAAGATATATTCTCATTAATTAGATTGAGAAGACCATGTGAACAACACCAAATTAATTTCCAATATTTACGACATTTATAAGCTCTAAAATATTACATTACACATTCATAGTTTAGAAGTGAAATGTGTGATACAATTACAACATTATTAGTTTCACTTCCCCATAAATGAGGTACAATCCACACTATGTCTACAAAGCCTCTAATAGATACAAAAGGAGTAGCATGATAGTGCCAACAACAAGGCTCAGGTTATACCTCTAATAATATACATAGAGGATAGAAGATACAAGACCCTGAAATGAAGGCGGCTCACCAAGTCAACTGAGGAGAAGGTGTACCACTACCACTGATCAATACCGCCTGTTGAGGAACTACCTGTATCTATTAAAGATGCAGTACCCCCGGCAAATGGGACGTTAGTACATATGCAATAGTACTAGAATGTAAAACTAAACACCCTTTCAACAGAACGAGTAACAGTAAAATAAGAAGGAAACATAAAATCAATGAGATCCTTAAACCGTATTAAAGTGCTAAGCTAAGAGAAAGATAAATTTCCGGTAAGTTTCAATATTTCAAAGTTGGGAGATCTTTAGTACCGATACACCACCACACTTTTAGCACGGAGTTCGATCTCAGTCCGATAGGCTAAGCCATCTCACCTCGAGGCATCCAATCACAACAACACCATGTGCGCGGAATGGCATCCGATCTCACCCCGATCTGCTAAGCCGTCTCACTACAATGCTGTGTGGGTCGACATCATATCATATCTCACTAGCAATAATATCATCCCATTTAAGGGAAAATATCTCAACACATCAATTTCATCCCATACAAGGGGAAAAATCTCATCACATCAACAGGGTGATTTACCCCTCAATCACTCCTACACCGGCACATGTAGTTTTGGGGTTAGGTTATTTAGATCTACCCTTACTCAGTGACTAACCGATACTCCCAAAGCATGTATTATTTAAAGGATTTACAACTCACTTCATAATCATTCACACATCTTTCCATTTCATTAGCACTAGGGGCCACAAATGTAATATCATTCTCGGCACGTCAACCGTATTTCATATTTCATACTAAACTCTGTAACATTCAAGTGTTACCATGGATTATCATCAATAAGAGAATTGCAAATCAAGACTTTAAGTACACATATGAGAAAACGAAGGTCTTAAGGATATCAAGCTTCTCTTCCACAATTAGGTATACTAACTTGCAATTGAAACATGATTTTTAAATAAGAACGCCCTTTGGTATATTGATCATACCAAATTATATTCTCGGAGGGAATCATGCTATGATAGGAACAGCTGGAACACATTTAGAGTGCATACATCTTTCAACAGAACACTTATTCTAGAATAATCAATTCTATTAGGAAGGACTCGGAACATGAGAAATAAGAAATTGAGCCAACCATAATTTCAACTTACGAGGACATCATGGAAATCGATTCTGCAAGAGGAGTTTAGCCATCATACCTCGCCTAAGCTTCCTTAAATTACTATAACGCTCCGGGAATCCTAGTGACTTCAATCTATTAGAAACTTGACAAATTTGAACCATAATTAGGAAAATATTTGTGGTTTCAGCTCATTTGAGAATTTTATCATGCACTAGGTGTGCATTAGGGTTTCAAGGTTCTCCTATGGTGGATTGTTTAAACCCACAACCCCTTTTAGAGCAAGGGTTGATGAACAAAGTACTTGGGGCTTCCTTCTCACTCTCTAAAGCATTCCCCTCGCTCTAAAATGGTAGATGTTTTCCTTCAAAACGAGACCCAATGGCTGTTAATCAAATGGAGTCGGGTTTTAAAAATCAGAAAATTGACCCTCTGAAATCGACTCTACGGTCGCAGAGTGCACTGCAGATCAAGTTGGCGGCCCTCAAAATGGACAACAGAACTATCCCAAAAATTTGGTTGTTCTAGTCCAGTCCGTGGCCAGGTCTGCAGCCCGCATATCAATTATGTGGCCGTATAATGGACCACAAAATCTCCCTCCAAAACTCTTCATGCTAGTTCTGCGATAGATGTGCAGCCCGCGAAACAATTATGCGGTCTCATAGTTGACTACAAAACAAACTCCAAAATTGGCCCATTTCTTTGTTTCACTCCGCGGCGAATCTGCAGTCCGCAGAGTAGTTCTGTGGTCGTATAATCGACCATTGAAATGCTCTTTTCTGCAAAAATATTTTCTTCAACTCCCCAATGCACTGTTTCACCCAAAAATCGGTACTGTGGCTAGTATACAACCTTCAAATGCATTAGCTTACTTCAAAACCACAAAATCCCTGGTTTTAGGTGAAATTTTACGAGGCCTTACATTTTGTATGCGTCTGAATTTGTAACAGCGACAAGATGGATATCTGGTGGGGGTTTTGTTCAAGTGGTCAATAATAGAGTATTCCTTGCCTGTACATTCTTCCAAAGATCATTAGTGTCTGTCTCAATGATAGGTGGCTTAGATGTAGTTTCTTTGCTTGTTCTTCTAAGATTCTTAGGTGTATAAACTCTGCTAGATCTGGTCATACCTTGTGCAACACCTGTCTCTTCCATATTGGCTTTTCCTTTGCTTCTTGCCTCCACCACATAATCCCATGGGATGACATCAGACTTATAAGATGATGTTTGACGACATCAAACTCATATCGGTGAGAGGGTGACATGAGATGTGTTTGGAGCATCCCCTCTGGAATAAGTACGATGGATCCCTCCTGATCCCATTCCTCATCAATGTTTATCACATTCACTACCTCACACCTATGATCTCGGAGAGGGTTATTAAGGACATTTGGTGAGACTTCCTTTGCTTGTTTAACCTTGTTGTTGATCAGTGTCTGAATCTTGTCCTTCAACATGCGACATTCCTCAATGGTATGACCCTTCATACCTGAATGATAGGCACAAGTTTTGGTTGGGTTAACCCACTAGGAAGGGTTCTCAACAGCAACAATATGAATATGGGTGATGTAACCAGTGGCCTTTAATCTCTCATATAGTTGGGCTATAGGTTCAGTGATTGGTGTGTATTTTCTGGGAGCTCTGCAGTCCAAATTTGTTGATGGATTTAGGTAGTTTTGGGTATTATATGTATGGTAGGTAGTGGCATGGTAATGGTATTTTGGAGGTGAGGGTTGATATGTAGGTGAAGGTGTTTGGTATGTAAGGAGAGACATAGGGACTTGGGCTTCCATCACGGCACCCACTTCTTTCTTCATTGAGATACCTCCTGATTGCAAGGCTTTATTTGTGGCATGCAGTGCCTCGAAATTGGTAACCATCCAGCTCTTGATTCTTTCTTTTATCCTTTATGCAAACATGATAATGTCTGAGAACTTGTGATTCTCGATAACCATCAACCTTTCATAATACTGCTGATCTTGAGCTATGACAAATAACTTGTTTATTTGTTCTTCTTCAAGTGGCAGCCTCACCTTGACGTACTCTATTCTCCAATGAGTAGCATACTCGTGGAAGGTTTCTGTCGGCTTATTTTTGAGGTTCTAGTATAGAAAACATCTGGTGCATTCTCTAAATTGAACATGAATCTGTCCATGAAATTTGATGCCATGCTTACCCAATTCGCCCATTCTTCGGATTCTCGCTGATGTACCAAGATAATGCGTCTCCTGTAATACTTTGCATGAATAGTTTCATGTGGATTTGTTCATTCTTACCCACTCCTACAATCTTGTCACATTAGGTTCTCAGATTCACCTTAGGATTACTAGTGCCATCAAATATCTCAAACGTGGGAGATTTGTAACCCTCTACAATTCTATATCTGGCTGGATACATAAGTCTTCATAATTCAAACCTTCACCACGCTGGACTCTCCCTGTCAGTGTCTTGAGTTCTTCTACCATTTTTCAAATGTGCAGGTCCTTCTCAGTTGGCTCTGATATGTATAGGGTTTTTTGTGGGGTATCAGATAAGGTTTCCACGTATATTGGGTTGCCTTGATGAGTTCCTGGAACTTGGGTATATGGGTGATCATTTATTGAAGTTTGAGGGGGATCAAAGGTAAGTTGTGGTGCATTTTGAGGAGTGTTATAAGTTGTGGTTTATTGATACTAGCTCGGGTAATGGTGTTGTTGTTGAGGGGTTGGCACTGGTGGTGGGATATGATTTTTCAGGAGGTGCGGGATTGTGATACTAGTGTATTGCAGGAGGATTTTGTGGAGCTATGGGTGGTGGATTTTGGTTTTGTGTGTTTTGCGGTGGTGTTTAGTTTTGAGTGGTTGTGTTTTGCTTGTTGATGTTAAGGACATTTAGAGTAAGGGAAGGGTTTGCTAGATTTTGGACCTACTCAAGCTCACCCTGCAACTCCAAGATTTTTACTTCAAACATAAGACGTACTCATTCTGTCCTGGCGTACTTCTTCCGTCTGAGGTTTCAACGTTCTCTACCATGGTAGCATTATCTTTTCGGTTACCACTTAGATCATCCATCTTCCTTTTTCCTTTGCCTTTCAGGTCGCTAGGTGGAGGAGGAAGTGGAGGACCTTTGGATATGGTGTGGTATGNACTCATATCGGTGAGAGGGTGACATGAGATGTTTTTGGAGCATCCCCTCTGGAATAAGTACGATGGATCCCTCCTGATCCCATTCCTCATCAGTGTTTATCACATTCACTACCTCACACCTATGATCTGGGAGAGGGTTATTAAGGACATTTGGTGAGACTTCCTTTGCTTGTTTAACCTTGTTGTTGATCAGTGTCTGAATCTTGTCCTTCAACATGCGACATTCCTCAATGGTATGACCCTTCATACCTGAATGATAGGCACAAGTTTTGGTTGGGTTAACCCACTAGGAAGGGTTCTCAACAGCAACAATATGAATATGGGTGATGTAACCAGTGGCCTTTAATCTCTCATATAGTTGGGCTATAGGTTCAGTGATTGGTGTGTATTTTCTGGGAGCTCTGCAGTCCAAATTTGTTGATGGATTTAGGTAGTTTTGGGTATTATATGTATGGTAGGTAGTGGCATGGTAATGGTATTTTGGAGGTGAGGGTTGATATGTAGGTGAAGGTGTTTGGTATGTAAGGAGAGACATAGGGACTTGGGCTTCCATCACGGCACCCACTTCTTTCTTCATTGAGATACCTCCTGATTGCAAGGCTTTATTTGTGGCATGCAGTGCCTCGAAATTGGTAACCATCCAGCTCTTGATTCTTTCTTTTATCCTTTATTCAAACATGATAATGTCTGAGAACTTGTGATTCTCGATAACCATCAACCTTTCATAATACTGCTGATCTTGAGCTATGACAAATAACTTGTTTATTTGTTCTTCTTCAAGTGGCAGCCTCACCTTGACGGACTCTATTCTCCAATGAGTAGCATACTCGTGGAAGGTTTCTGTCGGCTTATTTTTGAGGTTCTAGTATAGAAAACGTCTGGTGCATTCTCTAAATTGAACATGAATCTGTCCATGAAATTTGATGCCATGCTTACCCAA